>JAABOM020000075.1:7801279-7817730 GCA_011800125.2 Solanum clarkiae | reverse complement strand
GAGAGAGAGAGAGAGAGAGAGAGAGAGAGTTAGTGTCAGAATGTGTTAGAGCATGCTCAAAACTAGAAAGAGGTCTATGTTGATGTTTTCTGATATTCTTTTAGCGAGGGTGAAGTATAGATGTTAAATAGGGGATACAGAATACTTTTGAGGTACTAGACCTAAACTAGGTTTATGATCTCGACATAAGAGTATCAAAAGATTCATATAGTGATGAGGTTAGCTAGATAACAAGGTGAGGTATACTAGATGGGTAAATGGTACATGAGTTGTGGAGAGAGGACGTGGATCGAGTATTTTCTATGAGACTTTAGTAGGATTATAAACCTAAATTATTACGTAGTAGTTATAGGTTGGTATGAATACGAAGGAAGTGTATGATGCAGATGATAGCAATAATCCCTAAGCTTGGAATTTTGGGGAGTGATATGAGGAGAGAGATAGCATGATGATAGTGATAGTCCTTGTTAGAGATTTGACCTAAGAGCTTGCTGTAGTGTGTGTTGAACGATTGAGATGTTGACTGGCAAGGAATGTGGTGCTAGGAGTGGTGTAGAGGTACCCCTTAGATGGAGACAGTAAATTAAGGGAGAAATACTAGAAAAGAGGAGGTTAGATTGTAAGAGTTGTGGGAAGTAGTTATATACGCCATAAGAATAGCAAAAATAGAGAGATTTCCATAGAGATAGGAAGGGGCCAAGAGTAATATTAATGGAAAGAGTCTGAGTGGCTAGTTATACATATACGACTATAGCATAACAAAAGAGTTTAAAATATTCTTGTGGGTAGTGATTCCTTGACCGAGTGGAGGTATATGCTTACAGGCTAGTGAGGAAATTGATTCTCAAATCTAGAGAGAGGACTTTGAGAGCTAAGTGGGAGATGACGAAGTGGTAAACCAAAGTAGATCTTGATTCTTCGATAGTCATAGGCTGGTCAAGATGAGATATTAATTCTTTTCCATGTTATACGATCTTTACCTTCAGTTGAGGTGATACTCTATTCCCTTCTGGTGTGTGACTGTTGTACCTATGGCCTAGTCCCATGTACATCATATTGATTCTCGTTCATGTTGAGTTTTGAGAATGAGAAGCGATGAATTCATTCATTAATCTTGACCTTACCCCGTGAATCCAAGAGTTTCTAATCCTCTGCTAAATATGATGTGACCCGAGTTTTACACTACGTATAGTTCTGCAAAACTCAGAGTGAGTTTTGATAGACAAGGGAGATTGTACTTCGATACGAATGTCCTCAGATAAGATTTTTTGATTGAATCGTGTTAATGATCTCTGTTTTAAGCCCTTTGAGTAATCTAGCTTTCCAGTCTTGATAGAAGTATTGATGATAGTTAACAAGTTATGGGTGATGGGAGAGAATGAGTGCTCCTAAATTGTGATAATGGAGTTGAGTTCCTATCTTCGAGTTGATGTTCTTTTTGAGCCTCTGTGTACTTGGGTATGCAAGTTCTTGATAGTATTCATGCCTAATAATGATGTTGGAGATAAACAAAATTAAACTCTAGACACTATGTTCAAAGTCTATTCATGAGAATGAGTACTCAAGCAACTGAGTATTTGAGTTCTTGATGATATTCGTTCTTATTTTGCATGGAGAGGTAGTAGTTTGAGGTTTCGCCAAAGAGGTAGATGATAAGTTCCTCCAGGCCCAAATAGTGATATTGATAATAATAGACTAAGGATGAGGGTATATAAGGAGGAGAGAGTGTATCCTTATTATGATATTGGTATTAAACTTGTGTCGTGTAGGGATAAAGATAGGAAGGAGGAGAGAGATAAAACCCTATGATTGCTAGTAGATAGGTAAGCGTATGTTGGTATGACTTTGAATGAGAACTCATTGAATGGCAAAGGTAGAAGTGCTAAGTAGGCTTGAAAATTTTATGATATAGTGGAAGTGGTTAGAGTGATAGGCTTGAATTCGTGTTGTTGTTAGGCGAGTATCGATGATAGACTAGTGAAGACTTCATAATAAGGGTTCGAGAAAAAGTAATAAAGTAGGGAATAAGACTAGTGATCTTTTAATGAAAGACCCATGGAAGTTTAGAGTTGACTATTGAGGATTAGCTTTGTATGAATATGATCATCTCATGAATAGCACCTTGAGGCTTAGAAGTAGGCTTGAATGGAAGAGGAGGAGGTGGTTAGATGGAAATTTGAGTAAGAGTTATAAGCCTAAGTTGAGAGAGTAGAGTGCCATGAAAGGGAGTACAATTGAGGTGGGGAGTTGAACTCGAGAGTGTCCATAGAGTCTTGTATATCACGATGGTCTCATTCTCGATTAGAGTTGATAACCTCCTTCTTGAGTCCAAAAATTTGATTGACGAGGTGTTCGAATTATTCAAATTGCTCAAGTTCCGATGTCCCCTTCGTACCTGCAGTGAGGATGTCTAAGGTATAAAATGAGAACCTTATAGGACAGATTGTAGGATTGTGACTAACTTATGAGGTAGCACAAGGTGACCTTGAGTTAAGCATGACTATGGTAAGAGCATACAGTAAAACTTATGCCTTGACGAGAATTATGAGCTGCAGATGATGATGCCCTCTAAGAGTTGAGTTTTCTCCTATTGAATCGATGTTCTCTCATGAGTTGGAGTATTTGAGTAATTAAGTTTTTGATGTGTATATTCTGGAGTCTGGATAGAGATTGATAAGATCGAGGAGGAGTCAAAAGTTCCATTGATTGATTAAGTATTGAGAGGAGCTTTTGATTGTTGTTCATGCCTTGATGTCCATCTCCACTCATCATTCGAGGATGAATGATCCCAAGGGGGAGATAATGTAACACCTGATAAAATTACCAAAATACCCCTAGAGGAGGGGCATGTGCATAACACATCTTTCCAAGCTCCAATAAAAAACTTGAGATCGAATTTGCAATCAACACAAACAACTGAGTGAGAAATGGTCTCGGTCGAAATTTAGAGCGACCCAGTGAAAAGATAATTTTTCATAATCAAAACACGAACTAGTGTGAGTGCGAGCCCAGGGCGCAATGCGCATGGGGCACAGACTTACTCTTAGTAATTTCCTTCGTAAATTGGAAAGAACATGTTTTGAGAAAATTCACGAAAATACACATGTTCGTGCCCTAGACACGACGCAGACATGGTGTCATAGAGTGAAATCTTATTTCTTTTTGCAGGAAAGGCCTTTTGGTCATTCTCCAACCCTTCCAAAGTTCAATAAATGAATATAAGAGATCTTTTACATCAAGCCACGTCCAAAGAATTTCTAGCAACTAAGTTTTCATATGAGTCGATAGAAGGGTGAACTTCAAATGACCATATCTCCTAAAGTATAATAAGTTACATGACCAATAATATATCAAATCGAAGATATTTAAATTTGATTTCCAACGCATCTAATTTTGCCTTAAGCAGAGTTCGGAGTAGAAAGTTATGACCATTTTAGTAATGGAGTGCAGAGTTGTCTGAAGGTCCGTGCCCGGAGCGCGTCGCGGACAGAACGCGGACCCTTACTGGATAAGCTAATGACATTTTTTTCTTTTATTTTGACGGATTTTTATCCAAAAACCTTTAAGGGTCTATTTAAGGTTCCAAAATGCATAAAACATCAGTTTTCATAATATAGACCCTCTCTTTCAGTCCTAAGCATAAACACTCAAGAATTATCAAGAATGTCCTCAAGTTAGAATTAGCTTTTAAAATTTCTCCTCAAGGCAAGTTATTCTTCATAAATTTCAATTACCCAACCCAAATTTCAACATCTATTCATGAATCTCTAATAGAATTTTAAATCATAACCTACGGCTTCAAGAAAACGAATTCAAGAATCCCAACAAAGGATTTCTTGATTATTTTTTTTCAAGAATTATGGTTTTTCATTAAAAACTCTAAAGGTCTAAGTTAAGAATTCAAGAATCAAAGAGAATTCTTTCAACCAATGTCCTTCCAAGTTCTTTCACTTTAAAAGAACTACCAAAATTGAGGATATTCTCCAAAAAAGTGAATATTTATCAAACTTCGATGGTAATATCAACTTTTTAGGTATGTAAAGCTTACCAAAATATGAAATCTTTCCTTCGCACGCCCCTTCATCTTCCTTGAGTCAAGATTTGAAAAGAATTGAGATTTTTGAGAAATTCCTTCTAGTTTGATAATATATCCTTGTATTTATCATGAGTTCCTACTTTATTACATGACGAAATAGCTATATTACATGAGTATTGGCATGAAATTTACACACGTATTTTATACTTGTCTACTTAAGTTTACATTGCACGATTTATGAGATTCTATACATAATAATGAGATTGAGGTTGAGGTTGAGTACATGAGTTGAGTATTTTAAGCATGACTGATCATGAGATGTATATCATATTGATGTCGCCTATATGGTTATACATGATACCTTACTTGCACTGAGTCTGATTCAAGTTTAATTCCTTGCATTGATTGATTGAATTGTTGAATAATTGAGATGAGTTGAGTTTGATGAGATGATTGATGAGTAGATTGATGAGTTGAGCATATTTTTATCTTGAGAGGAGTATTGAGCACTAAGCCGGGGAGCTAGTATACATCTACTCAATGTCATAGAACTACGTTGCCAGCGTAGGATAGTCATACAGCTCATTCTGGTGACTCTTGTCCCGCAAGCAGATATTTATTACGGATCCAAGAGAGAGAGTTGATCGTCCTTTTTCGTGGCAAGTTAAAGACGGGCCTGACAACGATGCCGATTAGTTGTACGTCACCATGAAATAATGGTAGTAAAGAGCATGTCGATTAGAGAAACTCCCAAGCAACACTTGAGTTGAGCATACCGTGATTTTCAATCTGAGTTGTATTAAACACTGAGTCTATTTCTAAAGCATGATTTCTTGAGTTGAGTTATAAGATGAAGAGTTGAGTCTTGAGTCGGGTCGATTGATTAGTTTGAGCCTTATTGGTTTCTTGAGCTATTTACATACCGCTATTCCATGTACTGATGCCACTCGACGTTGCATCATTTCATAATTTAGATACTAGAGATAGAGGACTTTAGCAGGTGCACCATTGAGGTTTAGAATTCCTGAGTTTCAGAGATTTGGTGAGCCCTCCTTACTATCCGGGGGAGCCTGTCTTTACTTTATTCAGTTTCTTTATTTGCTTTGAGTTGGGTAGCCATAACTTGTTATGGTACCTTCTAGACATTTAGAGTAGAGGCTTCAAAGACTTAGAGTGAAGTATTATTGAGTATTTCCTATTCAGACTTGAATTATGTTGAGAATATAACATTTTTGTCTTTTTTAAATGTTATCATTGAATATTCTTCCGCTATTGAGTGAGATGTGATGATGAGGCCAAGCGATTTGCTCAGGGACTAGCAATAGTTTTTGAGTGCCGGCCACATCTAGGGTACCCTCCCAAGGCGTGACACCCATGATGGCCTTGAATAACATGAATAAGCTTGAATTGAGGGCTTGAAAGTGAACTTAGCTTAAGCTTGGAGGTTCCATGGGAATCCCCCGGTTAGAGTTTGAAAAGAGGATTCGGAAAGCATTTTGAGTGAGTGAATGAGAAACTAAGTGTTTAGAGTAAGACGAATAGTAATAAAGGAGTTTAAACTGATTTGGTGGTCCCATATAGGGGTCACACAACCCGTGAAGGCTTCCATAAGGTGTCACCTTGGATCAAAACTTTTCGGAATCAAATTCCAAATGTCACTAAAGCTATACAAGAATCTAGGTCCTTACAATGGAACCCCCTCTTACAGTGAAGTTGTTCTTGTTCCTCTGTGGGTTCAAGCAATGCAACTAGAAATTGTTGTCCTAGAAGAGAATAATACATGGAGTCTAGTTGATTTACCTCCTGGAAAGAAGCCCATTGAGTGCAAATAGGTATATAAAGTAAAGTACAAGTCTACAGGAGAGGTGGCAAGGTTCAAAGCAAGACTAGTGGCCAAAGGGTACAGTCAACATGAGGTCCTGGACTATAGTGAGACTTTCAGTCCTGTTGCTAAAATGGTTACTGTAAGGTCTACTATTGCCCTTGCTGCTTCCAGAGGCTGGCTTATTCATCAAATGGATGTCCACAATGCTTTTCTCAATGGTGACTTGTTAGAGGATCTTTATATGTCCATTCCTCCTGGGTTTGCTAGACAGGGGGAGGATAGTACCAAAGTCTGCAAACTAAACAATTCCCTATATGGACTCAAACAGGCTCCCAGATAGTAGAAATCAAAGTTGACACATTCCCTGATCAAGTTGGGATTTCATCAGAGTAGGTATGACTATTCACTGTTTACTAAACATGATGGAGGTGATATACTTGTGGTGCTAGTGTATGTGGATGATCTCCTGGTAATTGGAAGTAATCAACTTCTCATAAATACTACTAAGCAGGATTTACAAAAATAGTTTAAGATGAAAGATCTAGGTGAACTAAAGTAGTTTCTTGGGATTGAATGTGTAGATCCAGCAAAGGCATCTATATGTCTCAGAGAAAGTATGCTTTGGAGTTAATAGTTGAATATGGACTAGGAGGGGCTAGACCTGCAGGAACTCCTCTTGAACAGAACCAGAAACTCACATCTGTGAAGTTTTGATCAGTGTATTGCACATAGAAAACATGAAGATCACACACTACAGGATCCTAGTAGATATCAAAGACTAGTAGGTAAACTCTTCTATTTGACTGACTCAACCTGGTTTGGCCTTCTCAGTTCAGGTGTTAAGTGAATATATGCATTACCCTAAAGAGTCTCAAATGGAAGCAGCACTAACAGTAGTTAGGTATATAAAAGAAGCACCAGGTCTTGGATTGTTAATGCCAGCTAAAAACACCAGTCAACTACTTGCATTTTGTGATTCAGATGGGGAGCCTGCATAGAAACAAGGAGATCAGTCACTGGATATGCTGTTAAGTTTGGTGAAGCTTTGATTTCTTGAAAATCAAAAAAACAAGAAACTGTTTCTAGAAGTTCCTAAGTTCAGAAGTATGACTAATTGTGCTGGTGAAATCACTTGGTTAATAGGCTTATTTGAGGAACTTGGAGTGCACATCAACCTGCCTGTAACAATGGTCTATGATAGCATGTCAATAATTCAAATTGCTGCAAATCCTATTTTTCATGAACAAACCAAACACATAGACATTGATTGCCATTTTATGACGGAAAAAATCTCTCAAGGCCTACTGAAAACTGAGTTCACACACACAAAAAATCAACTCGTTGACTTATTTACAAAACGTCTTGGTAAAGCTCAACACCAACTACTGTTGAATAATCTTGGAGTGATGGATCTGTTCAAACCATGAGCTTGAGGGGGGAGTGTTAACTATTGTAAAGAGTTAAACAAGCTATCATAATTAGAAGAGTTAGTTAGGTTGAGTAGAGTTAGTTAGAGATGACAGTTGTGCTAAGTCTTCTATAAATACAGCACCATGTGCATTGTAACAGAATGAGAGAACAGATCAGTTGTTTCTGAGCAATGTAAATCCATTCTCCTTCTTCGTTCTCAGTCTCTTATATACTTCATATAATGCTCTCATTCTCCATTAATGGAGTTATCAGTTAATTATGTGACTTTTGTAGAAATTAACATGAATATAAAATTCATCCCAATTTTTTCAAAAAAAAAAAAAGAAGTTAATGATCAATTAATGCACTTAATATTACTCCCTCTGTCCTAAATTAATTGAATTTTTTAGACTTTTTTTTCAATATTCAAAATAGTTGAATTGTTCAAAGTTTCAAATGAATGTTCGAAACCTTTTCCATATTTGTTCTTTCATTATTGAAGTTTTATATTTTCAAGGAGATAAATTAGACTACATATTTATGATTTCACAAAGGGCAATAGTGAAAAGAGTATGGTTTAAATTTTATCTTTGAATATTTTTCTTGATATGTGTACATTGCCTTACAAATTCAATTAAGATTAAACAGAGGAAACTATATTACAATACTTTACCCTTTGTATTGAATTATTCATAAGTTAAAAAATGCAGTGATTACTCTTAAGTATAAAACATAATGCTTCATTGAGTACTAAAAGTAGTCTTCATTCTTCGTTCCAAAATCTTTACCGATAGGGTTTTATATTCTTTTTGTTCCCTTTACTAGTGTTGGTATTTTTATTCTATTACATTCTTTTTTCTACTTCTGTTTTTGGCTTTTATCTAATTGATTCTATGATAAAAGTTTTGACAAGCTTATTAATTGAGTTTGTTTTTGAAAATACAAATTTTATGGTATTTTTAAAATAGAAAACAATATTTGTAGGTTGAGTTGGAGGCTAAACCATGTAAGACAGAAAAATTGATAAATAAAGATAATAATCTTTGGAAGTATATTTTATAGAATCTCTTTAATTTATTTCCTTGGTTCTACTTGATTTTCAACTATTTTAACTTACTAATAATATGCTATGTATACATTGTTGATTATCTTTTAGTGTGTATAACTGTGGTGTCTGAGCCAGTTTTTGCGTCAATACTAAGACAAATGGATAAAAATTTGCTTTGCATTTAAGTGTCTACTGGAGTTTGAACTGAAACATTATAGTTCTCAACTCTCTTTATTAGTCACTAGGCCACACCCTTCCATTTGATGTGTGCATGCTAGTATCAGTTTTTATTTGGCTCAGTATTTTCTTCAGGTGAGTTTTGAGTATAACTTCGACAAAACGACTCTGAAGCATGAATTGTAATGATCTTGAAAGTCATTTTTGAAATTTTTTGATCCGTTGGTGTGATAGGTTTGGAGTTCTAAGGAAAAGTTGAGTAACGTGTGGTTTTGTGAGCTTTAAAAGTTTAAGATGTTAAAAAGTGATTTTTGGTATCAATTAAAATTACGAGTCTTTTAAAATAAAAGTAACGAAATTCCGTTCCGAGATTCGAATCACCAGATGGATCCAACATTAAAAATTTGACATCTTAAGCCTTCAACTCAATTCTTTTGCAAAAACTCAACTTTTTATAAGATTTTCGAAAAAACAACTTTTAAAATCAATCAAATATGATTCAGGACAACTATCGGGAGGGGTAAAATGGTAAATTTTCTGAAATGGCCATAAATAACCTTCAACCAAAACTGCGAACAGTATAGTGAATTACACAAACGTTGTGCAAATTGTATAGTAAAATATACAAACACAGCGAATTATACAAACGTTGTGTATAAATTGTATATCAAAGTATACAAATACGACGAATTATATAAACGTTGTGCGCAAATTGTATAACAAAATATTCAAACGCTACACAAAAATTGTGAATTGTATAGCTAATTATACAAATATTGCGCGAATTGTATAGCAAAATATACAAATCTTGTTATAGTTATAATTACGAAATGTAATTACTCAAACTATAACTATGGAGCATAATTAAAGTATTTTTTAGTGACTAGTGAAAATTTCTCAAAATTACTTCATTCTATATACCCAAAATATACCAAGGTAATGTACCACCATGTATAACACGTTAATATCGCACTCGATAAGTTTCATAAAATGGGGAAGAAGCAGAGGTTTTGGGTACAAACTACTCCATTGAAGAACATCCATTCTACATTGAAGTCAATTAACATCAATTTTTTATTAATATACAGGTTGAAGTCAAATTTAAATTCTTCCTTCAAAAAGACAAAATAATTTTGAAAAAAAAAACCATCAATTTTAAAGTTATGATTGGATCACTAAAATTACATCCATATAAAGAATTCCATTATTGATAAATCAAGGTTGAGAGTGTGATAGATTTTCTTTTTTTGGAATTCAAAACTTTTTAGACAGCGAAAATGTATCACTATGTTATTTATATACCTTGTCACCTTTACATGTGTATAAAGTTGTGAATATTTTGTAATGTGTATAAGCATTGAATAACATACATATATTACACATTGAAGAATATTCATACATCCACACATACAAGACACAACTCTAAGTCCTTTATTACCCGAGTTTTACCCATCTTGATCCAATTCACTTGACCTTAGTATTTTTTAGCGGATCTGACTTAATTGGACTGAAATCGACTCTCCCATTTGACATTCCTAATATTTACTATACATTCAACCGATAAGCAGGAATAGCCTCTAGATGGTGAGCTCTAGTCATAACTAAACCAAATTTCTCAGTCATGTCTAAATCATTTGGCATCATACCATTTGGTATCTTCCAATCAAAACAATGAACCAATTGTGTTAGCACTAAGCGAACGGTTGTGAGACCTAATTGTAATCCAGGGCAACTTCTTTTGCCAGAGCCAAATGGTAAAAGTTGAACATGTCCACGAAGATCAATGTTGCTATCAACAAATCTTTCTCGCATGAATTTCTCAGGTTCTGACCAAATTTCTGGATCTCTTCCAATTGCCCATGTATTTACTAGAAGTCTTGAACCCTTAGGTATATCAAAGCCATCAATTGTGCAATCTTCAATGGATTCATGAGGAATCAATAGTGGTCCAATGGGGTGAAGCCTAAAACCTTCTTTTATGATCATGTCTAAGTACTCTAATTTTTCCAAGTCTGATTCTTCCACCATTCTATTCATGCCAACTACTTCTTCCAACTCCCTTTATAATTTCTTAATTACTTTTGGGTGTCTTAGAAGCTCAGAGAAAATCCAGTCAATTGATGTTGCTGAGGTGTCCATTGAAGCCATTAGCATGTCCTGCATAGAGTTATTTTTCATTTGTTAAATTTATACCATTCACATGTATATCGATGTAGGTTAAGTACCATTACTTTTTTACCTTAAAATTTTAACATACTTTTAAATAGATTTAAGTTACATATGATATTCGTATAAGATATTTTTTACATTATCAAATCATCTCAAAGAATGTCTATATGTAAACACCTTTTAAAATGTGTAATTTATAGTTTTTATCATATAAAAAATAAAAATGGCTTGAATATGTGAAAGCTCCTAACATTAGAACTAGACGCCTTATTAGCTGTCAATATACTAATTGATAAGTATAGGTCCAATAGGATTTGCAACTATTTGTGGGCAGACTATCACTGCAGACATGAGAAGCAAATTTATTATTCAAAACTAGGTGTCCACTAGAATTGAAGATACAGTCAGACTTTCAGTTTTACGAATTATGAATTTTAAATATTTATTTATAGTAAATATTTTTAAATATAAATACATTATTTAAGCAAAAACTATTGAATTTGGCCGAATTTATATCCAACCTTCTAGCTCTAACAGAGTAGAATGGACCAAGTTCAAATGCGTTAATTTTCCCTGTTCCATGTTTTTATCTAGTGGCTTCTAATATATATGCCCACAATGCAAAATATTTATAGGTAATTCTAAATAAAAGTGAAATTTATGATCTTCAAAATGTGACAATTACAATTTGTCACTATAAGTTAATGAGAATGACTATTAACGCTCAAAATTTGTAAATTGACAGTGAGTTATACAAATTAATTTGCATATCAGTAGCGAACTAATTATACTATTTGTATATTGGCAGCAAATCATACAAACAGATTAATATATTTCATTGAATTACTTACCATGTTTGTATATTGGCAGCCAACTAGTCACCATATTTGTATATTGACAGTGAGTTATACTTTCGCATATCAGTAGCAAACTAATTATACTATTTGTATATTGGCAGCAAATCATACAAACGGATTAATATATTTCACTGAACTACTTACCATGTTTGTATATTGGTAGCGAATTATACAAACAAATTTGTATATTGGCAGCCAACTAGTCACCATATTTGTATATTGATGGTGAATTATACAAATAGATTTATATATTAACAAAAAATCATATAAACAGAAATATCCATAGCAAATGAAACTATAGTTATGGAGCATAATTAGACAAATTATAGCTAAGAAGCATAGGTAAGATACTTATTAGTATCTATTTGTTAAAATTCTTTTACCTATTAAAATAAATAAAAAAATACATCAAATCTCTCCTAAACTTGGCAACAAAACTTAGTTCAATACTTAAACTATATGAGCGTTTAAATATCCCTTAACAACTTTCAAGTGAATTAAATACCAGTCTGAGATATACTATCAGTCTCACTTGCCATGTAAGCATCGCAATATAGCATGTCAACACCATGTCATTTGTTTTATATATTTCTTTTTGTTTATTTTCACTATTTCTTTAACACTTTTTTAAAATTAATTTACACTAATTAGTTAATTAAAATACATTTTTTAAACTCAAATTTAAAATGTAAGATGTGGACCTATTTTTATCCCCCCCCCCCTCCACTTCTTTTCTTCTTCCATTTTCTTTACTATGTTTAGCCCTTCATAATGATTTTTTTTTTAAAAAGGTCATTTTTCCTTAACTTCAACAAAATGAAAGTTATATAAGAAAATTGATAGATTCATATTTTTTGAATCACAACTATTAGAAAATTAAAATGGATCACTCAAAATTCAAGAAAGTTTATATTTTGTGAAATGATGTTACTAATATAGAGTAAAATCAACATCAATAATATGATGTTTGTGTTAAACTTTGGGGATTACTAAAAAAAATAGTAAAATGAAAACAGTGGATAGAGGTGAGGATGAAAAAAGAGGAAGAGGGTCTTCAATGGAGAAAGAGATGTATTGAGGAAGATAACAAAATAAAGAGAACAAAAATTAAAGAAAATTAAAAAGGGACCCATATTTTTAAAAATAATTTGTTACATATTTTTCAAAAGTTATTATATCAAGAAAAAACATACTATTTATATATTGACCAATAAAAGAATAGGAATTTATGTATTTTCTCCAAATATAAATGGCCCGTTAGTGAAAATCTTCATGTACCTCCAGAAAATATTAGTTAAACCTAATAAAAATTACCTTGCAATTCGATCATTTTTAATGATGAAAAATGATGAACAAAACATTATCAGTATAATAGCTTTTACATGACGACGATCAAACTCAAATTTAGCTTCACCAAATTGCATGATATTCATCAAAGTATCAACAAAATCATTGGTTTGTTTCTCCTCTTTGGAATCTTTAACATTTTCATCAATAATTCTCGCAAAAAATTCATCAAAAATCTTTGCTAATTCTTTCATACGACGAACAATTCCCTGCAAATCAAACACATCAAGAAAGGGAAAAAATTCACCAATATTTAGTGTTGCCACTAAAATCAAAGTCTCTTGAATTACATCTTTAAAACCCCTTTCATCAAATTCACCATCCATATATTTTTTTCCCAAATATCATCAAACAAGTCATGTTGGCATTTAGAGTAGCAAGATTAACACTGATATCAACTTTCACACCATTAGAAGCTGCCTGATTGATAAAATTAATAAAATTTGAAACTTCTTGTTTTCTCATGTCTTGAAATGAATTGATCTTGAGAGTACTAAGCAATTCTAATGTGCATAATTTTCGCATATTTCGCCAATAAGGTCCATATTTTGTAAATGTCAAATTTTTTTGATTATATGCGATGAATTTAACAACTTTATTATCTGGTCGACTTGCAAAAACAAGATCATGTTTTTTCAAGAATTGTTCAGCAGCATGAGGAGATGAAGCAACAATTATAGGAACTAGACCAAATCTCATGCTCATTATGGGACCATGTTTTTTGGCTAGTTTATAAAGATCTTGGTGAACATTTTGCCAATCATATGGAGATTTCCTATAATTGGAAGCCCTTTTGGACCAGGAGGAAGTTTTTTCTTCTTTTTCATGAATTTTGTAGTGTAATCCTTGAAGAATGTATAGCACTACAAGTAGTGCAAGAGTTTGTAAGAATATTGAAGCCATGAACATAGAAATTATTGTGTTATTTTTGCTTCCTAACTTGCAAATATTTATACAAAAAAAAAAAAAAGTCAGAAGTGGTGGGTTGGTTGAGAAATATCTACCATAGTAATTATTATGGTCCACATATCTTTAGTTGCCTATGAAAAAATGGACAAAAGAAAAAGAAAACACAATAAGACTACGAGAGTACAATATGAAGGATGTGGTGCAAAAATAGAACTGTTCTTTTCTTAATTAATGGTCAAACTCATGCTATGAATATAAAAAGAATTTAGGTAGGAAGAATTTTCCTCCAAACAAAGCCCCACATAACACAAATTTATATTAATTGAACTCCAATGCATATGAAAAATATTATTAAAAAAATTACATATTAATTAAAAAAAAAATTTAACCTAGGATTAAGCCAAGCAACAACGTACCAAAAAGACATACAGTAGTTTTAGGACAAAATGAGTCAAGTTAGGCAATTAGTTATTGTTTGCTTATAATTTTAAAAGTTTCTTTAAAAAAATTCAAATTTTGATAATTATTTTATTTTATTTTATTTTCTTGCTATTTGTGTTAATAACTTTAATTTGCGAAAATGGCTTGATATACTCCTTAAGTTTATTCATTTAAAAATGATATATCACTCATTACAAAATAGATCGTATATATCTCTATCCTTATAAAAATGACTCATATATACTTCTACTATTATAAAGTAGCTCACATATATCTTTTTATCTAAAAAGGAAGTGAAAATTTTATTTTTAAATAAAAAAAAGAATCATAAAGTGGTGTCTATGATTCTTTTCCCACGCGATCTTTTTTACTTCTTTGATTGTCATTATTTAAATTTTTTATTCATTTTTTTTTCATTCTTTAGTGTAGAAGTATGAGAAATGGAAAAAAAGTGTGAATGGAAAAAGAAAAAAAATAAAAAAAATTAATCTATTTTTTATGGATATATTATAATTTATTTTTCTTATCTGTAAAAATAATTGGGCGTATATGACAAAATTTTCAAGAAAGTTAATGAAAAAAATAAATTTAACCGTTAAAATAATAAATTTAAATTAGTCATTGAATCAAGGAACACTACAAGAAAATATACTTATAGCTACGAAATCTAAGCTATAAATTTGAAAATCATAGCTATTATTTAGTAATAGCCACAAAATTTTAAATTTCATGGCTAACTAAAAATTCATCAAATTTCTCAGCCACAAAAATTATATTGACAAAGCTAAATTCTTATTTTTGACATAACTGCTAACAATCGTAGTAATAAGTATCTAACTAGCCACAAATTTACTGCTACAATAAAATTCTGTAGTTAACAATAGGTTTTTGCGACAGATAAAAGTGATTGTAGCAATAGTAGTCTTTTAGCTACAATAAATTATCTGAAACAAAATATTGTAGCTAAATAAATACCTTTGCTTCAAGTCATAGAAAATTGTGGCAACAATTAAATGAAATAGCCATAGATTTTTTGTTATAATTAAACTTCGTAGCTTATTATTAATATTTCTCACAAATATAAACTTATCATAGCAATAACAATCTTTTAGCCACAAAAAATATTTGAAGAAAAATTTGTAGCTAAATAAATAATTTTCTTTTAAGTTATAAAAAATAAGGACAATAATTAAATGAAATAACCACATGTATTTTGCTAGAATAAAATTTCATGACTAATTATTAATTATTATCATTTTATCATAATAATAATAACTTGTAGCCATGATAAATTATGTCTTTTTAAAAAAATTATAGTTGAATAAATATTTTTCTTAAGTTATAAAACTTGTGTCATATTAAAATGTATAATAATAAATTTTTACTATAGTAAAACTTATACTTAATTTATTAAGTTTTGTCATAATCTTGTTGAAGCTAGTTGGGGCAATAGTTAATTACCTTTTATCCATAAAATATAATTTAAAATAAAATATTATAACTAAATAAATATTTTTTTTCAATTATTGAAACTTTGGGCAATAATTAACTTAATAATCATAATTATTTTCACGGCAATATATTATAAACATAAGAGAAAAAGAATATCGCAATACAACGAGGAAAGAAAACAAGTTTTACAGTAAACAGTGGATGTGGATAATTATTTTTAAAAAAATTACATTAAAAGCTATTATTACTTATTTTAAATTATTTTTTATGACTAGAACATTAATTAATATGGGTATCTAATAAAATACTCATGTCAATTAATATACGTAAAAAATTTCAAAGTGGTCAAGTAAAAGTGAACGAGGAAGTAATACATATAATTCTTTTGTACTTCAAATTCCATAATTGAAAAACTAATTAAACAATTTATCAATTGACGAAAATTGATAATAATAATAATAATAATAATAATAATAATAATATAATTTATTATAAATTTAATGGATGTTTGACTAAATAATACTTATAACTATTTGTTGTGATCAAAAAATTTAATTATAAATTTATTATTGTGACAAAAAATTTAGCTTAAATAATTTTTACCATGATATGAAGTTTTTTGTATATAAATTTTTTTTGTAACAATACTGATTTTGCATAATTAGAGGTGTTAATCATTCGATTAGATTAATTCAATACTATGTGTCTACTTGTGAAATTCAAATACAATTTCAATAAATTGGTGATTATCTGTAATTAATTTAAATTAACTGACTATAT
>JAABOM020000075.1:7752771-7797190 GCA_011800125.2 Solanum clarkiae | reverse complement strand
ATTCTCTTCTCCTGCTAATGAATTGATTGAACCAAGGCAAAGAGACTAGGTGGTCCGCTTGGGGGCTAGCAATAGTTCTCGAGTGCCAGTCACGTCTAGGGTACCCTCCAGGGGCGTCAAACACAGGCTCGGAGAATATCCTCTAATACCTGAATGGTCTTCTTAGACTGGCCATCAGTCTGGGGTTAAAAGCTATACTCAAATCCAAATGAGTATCCAAACCATGATGTAAAGCCCTCTAAAAGTGCGAAGTAAACAATGACACTCTATCGGATACAATAGAATCTGAGACCCCATGAAGTCTCACAATTTGGTTGATATAAATCTCAGACAGTTTCTTAGCTGTATACTTTAGTTTGACTAGAATTAAGTGAGCAGACTTGGTTAGATGATCTACCACTACCAAAATAGAGTCAAGACGCTCGACAGTAGGAGGTAAGCCAACTGTAAAGTCCATGGAAATACACTCCCACTTCCACTCAGGAATAGGCATCTGCTCAAGTTCTCAACCTAGCCTCATGTACTCATACTTGACCTGCTGACATGTCAAGCACCTAGGTACGAACTCTGAAACATCTCTCTTCATACTAGACCACCAATAATGCTGACTCAGATCACGGTACATTTCGCCACCCTGGGTGAATGGAATATCTAGCACAATAGGCCTCCTCAAGTATCAATCTAATCAAATCACCCAAGTTAAGCGCATAGATTGGGCTCCTTATTGACAAAGTACCATCAAAATCGAACACTACCTTTCTAGCTTCACCCTTTAATCTCCTTATCCCGGATAGTACATAACTTTTCATCCTCAAACTGCCTCTCACGAATGTGATTCATCAAAGTTGAGGGCCTCAATAGCAACAAACACTCCTCCCTTCTCTGAAATCTATAATCTCATCAACCTATTGGTCAATATCTAGACATCTCTAGCCAATCGTTGGTCCTCAACTCGGATAATTACCAAACTCCCGATACTAGAAGCGTTTCTACTCAATGCATCGGCCACCACATTGGCCTTCCTAGGGTGATAGAGGATAGTCAAGTCATAATCTTTTAGAAGCTTAATCCACTTTCTTTGTCTCAGATTTAGATCTCGTTGACTAAAGATATACTGTAGGTTGCAATGGCTAATAAAGATCTCACAATGGACTCAATACAAATAGTGACACTATAATTTCAACATAAACATAACCACATCAAACTTCAAATATGAGTGGGGTAGTTTTTCTGATGGGTCTTCAATTGTCTAGAGTCATAAGCAATAACCTTCCCTTTTTGCATCACACCTAACCCCACTCCAGAGGCATCACAATAAATAGTGAAATCAACATCTTCCTCCGGCAATGTTAGAATAAGAGCTGTGGTCAATAATAACTTGATCTTTTGAAAGTACTCTTCGCACTCATCATACAAATGAAATACCAAAATTTTTTTGAGTAAGCCTAGTCACTGAAGCTGCCATACTGGAGAAACCCTGACCAAAACAATGATAATAACCAGAAAGCAAACCAAACTATAAATCTTTATAGTGAGGTAGGCCTAGTCCAACCCCAAACAACCTTAATCTTCACTGGATCTACTCAAATACCCTCCTTGGACATTATTTGCCCTAAGAATGCTACCAAGCCAAACTAAAACTTGCACTTAGAGAACTTTGTATACAACTTCTCCTCCCTGAGCCTCTACAGTGTAATCCACAAATGTATCACATGGTCCTACTCAATCTTGGAATAGACGAAGATATCATCGATGAATAGAATCATGAACGAGTTCAGATACGGCTCGAACACTCCATTCATCAGCTCCATAAACACTACAAGGTATTGTCAAGCCAAAAGACATAACAAGGAACTCGTAGTGGCCGTACTTGGTCGAGAAAGCTATCTTGGGTATATCTGATGGCTAAATCCAAAATTGATGATATCCTGACCTCAAGTCAATTTTAGAAAATAGGGCTTCTTGTTGGAGCTGATCAAATATGTAATCTGTGCGGGGAAGCGGGTACTTCTTAACAATCACTTTGTTGAGCTATCTATAATTAATACACATCCTCATGGATCTATCCTTCTTCTTTACAGGACTAGGGAACCCCATGGTGAAACACTAGGGCAAGTAAAGTCATTGATCAAAAAATCTTGGAGCTACTCTAACCACTTCAATTCAGCCAGAGCCATCTGATAAGGAGTGACCGAATTGGGCCTAGTGCATGGATTATGATCAATATCCACATCAATGTTTCAATCAGGAAGGATCCCTGGTAAATCAGTAGGAAACACATCCTAAAACTCACAAATCACCAGAATAGACTTAATAAAAGGTGATGCAGTAGCAGTTTCATGAATAAAAGCCAAATAAGCCAAAACACACTTGATCAATCAACCTTTGGGCCCGAATATAAGATATAACTTTGCTAGGATTGGAACCATGTGAACTCGTCCACTCAATCCTCGGCCTACCTGGCATGTCTAAGGTAACGGTCTTAGCACAACAATCAAGAATAGCATGATATGGAGATAGCCAATCCATACCCAGAGTGATATCAAAATCTACCATATCTAATATAATCAGATCTACGCAAGTCTCATAGCTTGCCAAAGTAATAAGACATGATTGGTACACTTAGTCCATTACAAAGGGATCTCATATTGGGGTTGAAACATGAAGAGTCATAGGCATAGAATCACAAGGCAACTCAAACTCCACATAAAAATAAGCATACACATATGAATAAGTAAAGCTAGATTGAAATAATACAGATGTAGGGTGATAGAAAATCGGGACAATACTTATGATCATAACATTAGAGGTCTCTGCTTCATGTCTAGATGGAAAGGCATAATAATTGACACCTCGACCTCCACTCATAGAAGTTGATCCTATACCACCTAAAGGAGTGAAAGTATCACCTGCTCCCCTACCACTAGTATGTCCACCTCTGTTAGTCTGACCTTTACCTCGACCCTTAGTCTGTGAGGATAAACCTTTGACTGGTGGTGCTGGATCTCTGACAGGTACCATGGAGTATGAATGGTGGGGTCCAGAATGAGTCTTTCTAGGACATTGGCGAATCATGTGATCAGGAGATTCTCATCTAAAGTAGGATCTAGGGGTGTACTACTACTGTGAAAGAACGAGTGGGGTATTATAACCTTCCCAGACCATGGACCTTTGTTTAGAACTAGATGAGCTCTACCCTAAACTAAAGGAATCACGCAGACCTCATCCTCCCTCTGACGCTGGCAAGACTGCATGAACCTAGCAATATTGAAAAGAAGTACCTCCTTTGGCCATACCTCTACCCTCTAATGAGGCACTCGAGTATTGTCCTAAAATGCGAACCCTTTTGGGGTCCCCAAACTCCTCTGTCTACATCAACTTCACCTCTTTGGTGGCAATAAGAACTGAATGAAATGAGGCTCCATCTCTATCTACATATAATATCAACTGTCTATTAGGATAAATCAACCCTCTCACAAACAGGCGAACCTTCTCCTTCTCAGTCAGAAGTATAACTGTGGCATGATGGGCCAACTAGCAAAACCTGATCTAGTACTTCGAAACAGTCATCGTGCCCTTCCTCAAACTCCCAAACCTCAATCGACTCTCCTCTCAAACCTCAATCGGCTCTCCTCGCAAACAATCCAAGGAACAAACCGATCATAGAATACACCAGAAAATGTCTCCTATGTTATCTACTGAGATCTAATTAGAAGGGATCCAGTATAAGTCCTCCACCACTCCCTGGCTAGCTTACGGAGTTGGAGAGTGACATATCTTACACCATGTGTCTCTGCTAGTCCCACGGTATCCAATAACTCTCTACAAGTGGTCATAAAATCATGAGCATCTTCAGTGTGCCCACCTTGAAACTGAGGTGGACCCATCTTCTGAAATCTCTCATATCTCCGCTGCTCATCATCAATAAAGGAAACGACTGGGCAAATCTCATCAATCAGAGCTGCTAGTGGATACTCATCTTGAATATAGGCCTTAGAAGCATACTGGTGATCTTGAGGCTGCCCTCTCACCCGAGTTTGTAGAGTACCAAGAGTGTCAGTTGGGCTGCCTGCCTACCCCAAAGTCTCCTATACACCCAAGCCTCTCAAAAGTGTATCTTGGAGTAGTGGTGGTATAACAAACTCATGTGGAGCATGCTCCTATCTAGGCTCCATAGTTGGTTCAAGAGAGATACTCAACTCATAATCCCTCGCTGATGTGGCTCCTCGGCCTAGCGTCTAGATCATCCTCGAGCATGACCCCTACCCCTAGCTAGGGTCTCAATAGCAACATCAAGGGTGGCCTCCCCTCATCCGGTAGCAGCGGTAGCTTTGGTCCTCGCCTTCTGTCAAAATGACACATGAAACCGCAACATTTATACAAAACCCACACATGAATTGATTAGAATGAAATGAAAGAGAGTTTCCTAACACTCTTCGTAGCCTCTTAAAGATAAGTAATAGATGTCTCCGCACTGAACCTTAAGACTCTACTGGACTGGGCTTTTACATATATGAGACCTATGAACCTAGGGCACTGATAATGAAATTATCACGAGCAGAAAATCGGATGTGATGGCACTCACCTAACTCACCAAGGTGAGTTAGCCGAAAACTTGAAAAACTTAATAATAAAAATTAAAAGCGGAAGATACTAGTCTAAATATACAGATAAGCAGAAGAAAACAAACTACAATTATCCTAAGGACTGTGTCATATATACAAGCCTATATGTATAGAATACTCAAATAAAATACAAGCCATAATGTATAGTCCTCAAGTAGAACCAAAAAATAAAAGTGGAATCCTCAAAGCTTGCTAAAGACATAAGCAAATACCTCACAAAAAATCCAGATGGTCGATCCAACAAGAAGGAAGTCTAGCAAGATGGACTGGGTTCACAACCTACAAAAATGTAGCAACAACTGAGCACCAAAGAACAGGGTACTCAACAAATGGAACTAACCTATGGTAAATTAATGAAGAACACAAGTAACTCCTTAAATCCTAACTACAATCCGCCGAACTATAACCTTGCACTCAGAAAAGTTCCAGCACAATATGATACACAGGTCACATTATTATACATATACTTACCTTCTAGCATAGTTTCTCACAACACAAGTATACTAATAGATCTAACACTTATATCAGGATTGGGGATAAAAAAATTACATCATATCATAAATGATATACAACTATATCAATAAGATATGATATGAGATGGAGTGGATGCCATGAGATATCTGCAATATAATGCAATGATAATTAATCGTGATTCATGTCTGCCCTTCTATACAAATCTGCTAACCATATATATACCTCAGATCGGAACCCATGGGTGTCCCACTTAGACTATTTATTCGTGAACACCATTGGTAAAGACCTTGACAAATGCTCATCCGTTTGGAAAATAGCTCAGACCACCGACTTACCTCGGCTCGATCGATAGATACCTCAACCACCAATCCACTTATTACCATTTTCACAACTAGATTATAGCCAACACAAGCATCAATGTACAAATAATAATAGGTGTAAGGTGTATGATCACAATTGTATCATAATATCGTCATTCAAAATAATCTCGTTATCTCAATGCTATCAATGTGTCAATATCATCAGTATCTCAATATCAACAGTGTCTCATTATCTAAAATATTTCAATATCAATAGTGTCTTATTATCATTAATATCTCAATGTCATCATATCATGATATAAGCACTATTTCACTATCAATAACAAATGGATCACAAGATCACATAGATTACAAATTCACAATTAAATTACAACTAAATATATAGTCATATGAACAAATATTCAATAAAAAAAATTACGATCAAGCTTAGAATGGTAAATTCTATCCTCAATAACTTAATTTCATACACATAGGAGCATACAAGGTTCATTCATACTTAACTGGTTAGAAGTCCACTTGTTTCAAATAAAGTCCTGAAATCAAGAAGGATTGCCACTTTTTTCCTCCTATGATACTCCAAATCACCACAATCTATTAAAATATAACACCACAATCACACAACGAATCTAACGGCATTAAAATCAATTAATTCAGAGAGAAATGGTAAAATAGTCAAAAATCTCATGCTGAAAAATCTAGCCGAAAGCTTAAAACTTATGGATAAAAATGTTCTACTTGTAACAAGTAATTCAATAGTGAAATTGATTTAAAAAATGGAGCTAAGATGAGAGAGAAATCAGTGATTTAAATTTCAGAAATTCTATTTCAAAAATCCCAAAATTCCGCTATTAAATCCCTAAATTAGGAGATAAAATCACAAATTAATCAGTGGATATAGTTGAAATAAGTTAGAAAATAATTTCCCAATAACTTTGCCTTGAAAACCCATGGAATCTCTCTTAAAAAAGAATATTGAAGAGTTGAAAATGGTAAAATATAAAATAAAATCATCTTTTAATGAACTCCACTATTCAGGCATAAATAACACTTTGCAAATGAAAAGGCTTAAGGAGGCTGGCTCGCTTGCACTCTATGAATGTGGATGTCTACATAAATTGACATTCGCGAACACGGAGCTAAGGCAGCGAATGGAGAACAAGTGCCACCTGCACTAGAAACTACAATTCACTAGCAACACAATTCAAACAAAAACAAGAACTGGACCCTCAGAAATTCATTTAGAAACCCTTAAACACAAACTAAATATGGAACCTTCCAAAAATGATGATTCAAACTCAATAGAATCGTCAGAATTTGAATCTGGAGCCCTCGTGGCGGCGAACTCGAGAAAAGAATCATATAAACTAGTTTCAGACCTAAAAGCTCAAAATATTCACAAGACCTTTAAAAATTACAACAATGGAATTTCTTTTTTTAGTTTCACCACTCAGATACTGGAACTGACAGAAATTCGATATGAGCTCCTGAACTCCAAATGTTCACCAAAAGTCAAACCTATGATCTAAAATAAACTAAAAATGCAGTTTTGGGCCTAAAATATCTATTCTAACTCCAAATTTGGTTCTGCAAGTTCTCTTTGACCAGATTTATCATTTCGAAACCGTTGGAATTGACAGAATCAAATTTTGACACTCAAAATTCAAAATGGCCACAAAACTAGAGTCCTTAACTTAAAGCCTTTAAAAACTCTTTCTTTTGCGAAACTCCAACTTTTTACCATATTTTCAGAATCCAACTTTTGGACTTATTCAAAAATGACCCAATACAACTTTTGAGAAGAGAAAAATGATAATTTGGCCAAAGTATCCAAAATAACATTCGAGGTCGTTACGTCAATAAATTAGAAATGCCTCCACTTGCATACAGGAAAGATAGTCTGGCATCGGTTCCGCCAATTTATATAGAACGTCACGATTAAAGTAAACACTCAAGTACATACACACTCAATACTATCAAATAACTCATATACAAGACACAATAATATGCAATGCAATGGAATGGAATGTGTGACGATTTGATTTTCTTAAGTCATGATAACAGCTATCATAACCTACTTTTAGGTAAGCCAATCGGTAACTTGGAACTATAAGTAGTGTGCACAATTAGGAGAACTGATAGAATCTAGCATACACAAGACAAAGCATATAAATAAAACCATAAACTAAACTAAATATACAAAAGATCCCTCTTATAACATAAAAGACACTAGTATAGAGCTACTAATAACAAAAGAAAGTGTACAAGTCCCAAAAGTGGACCAAAAAATATATGTAAAGAATCTGGCTAGTATCAAAATGTAAAAAAAGATGAGCCACCAAGATGAAGGAGAAATAATAATCCAAAAATGCCAAGTGCTCACCCTGATCTCTGATATAAGTTGCAACAGGCTTGACCAATCAGCATTGATAGCTGCTGCTTGGACCTACCTCACAAAGACAAATGTAGAGTGTAGTATGAGTACTAGAATAACATGTACTTAATAGGCATCATAAACCGATAAAGTAGGAATGGTAAGAAAATTGTATTAAAAAGAGAAATAAACCTAAACTCGAGTCAAGTATACTATCAAAGATAAGAAAAATGAAAAGTCACACTAGTAGGAAGAGTTTTCACTAAAATGCTACACTATATGCACTCAACAAGGCCTCTGCAAGTCCGATTGGGACACAAAATCACTATGACCATGGAATCTAAGGAAATAGAGAGTCTGCCACATTGAAATCCGAGGAACCATAACTAACCTTAAAACATGAAAGCCTAAGAATGGATGAATCATGTATGATTTGGCTACCAAGGCTGGGACTACCGCTACTCAGATGCTCACTTGATTAATAACGGAAGTCGAGGCTGGGACTACCACCATCTGGATGCTTGCCAAAATAAAAAAGATAGACAGAGACCGAGACTTCCTAATACCTAGATCTAACTGCCAAACCTAGGGAATTATGGATGATAAGGTATTTATTTAGGTGAGTTACTACCTACCTAAGGCTCAACTACTAGACCCTAGTCTGCTACACCATTCTACCATGATCTAAGCTGATCGAGACCACATCGGGGTATCTAAAGCAGGGTTTTGTCATCCAATAACAAGACCAACATGCTCCACAACACCAACATAGAGAAAACGATGCCACTAACTATTTCAACAACTATCAGAGGTGCTCACATGCTTTTAGCTACAAAAAAACCCTGATAAAGGTCTAAATCATGATTTCTGACACCTTAAGGCATACATATAGGCTACCTAACGCAAGATAAACGAGTTTGTTCTACTAAATAAAATTTATGTGTTGTTCTACCTCCTATGCATTTCATTATTTGTGTGACCTACTCCTTTCAGTATGGTGTTGCCTTTTGTGATTATTTACATGTCAAATGTTGTATCTAGAGTCCTATAGCTCCAATATTATGACCACCAAAAGAATCATCTCAAAAGTAATTAAAGATAAAGTATATTGCTTGTTGATGGGTGGTAACCCGAGGGGTGGAAGAATCACCTAGCTAGGGTCGATCCTAACACAGGGGGTAGCCCAAGGGGTGAAAGGAAAAGCCCTGCCACGGCCGATCCTGATTTAGACTTATGATTGATCAACTAGTCATTTGTATTACTTGTTGTACACAGATTATACAGTAAAGGTAAAGTAATAAAAAGAACAGAAAGTACATGATCCCACAGTATGACTAAGGGTAGTCTCTTGTCCTACACCAATGCATAGTTTCATTTGAGTTGCGAATTCATATACAATATTTCCTGCCTTATATATTCAGTACATTATCTCATACTGACGTCCCTTATGAGGGACCTGCATTTCATGCTGCAGGTACAAGTGCTTGTAGATCTCCCCATTAGGAGTATAAGATATCCAACTGTTGTTACCAATCTCCAGGTTGCTTCGGAGCTTTGTGTGTCTAGAGCTTATATTTTTGTATTGTATAGTTAGTCGAGGCGGGGCCTGTCCCGACCCTAATCAGATACTTTTTCTTACATAGAGGCTTTATAGACTATGTAAATTAAATTTTGGTCATGTCTCGTACTTTTGAAAACATGGCCCCAACGGCCTAGCCATATGCATCTCCTTTTGGCTTGTTATTATTGTTTACTTTCTTAATGGCATGTTGGATGTAGAAATCCCTTATAATATATATAGAAAGCGTAAGGGATACAAGTGGGTTCTCCCAAGCCTTATCGGCAATGGGTGCTAGTCCACCTTAATGGGACTTTGGGCATGACACTAGGCCTGAAATGCAAAATGATTTTCGCAAAAAACATTTCGGAACCTATAGTTGTGCACAATGTCTCTGTGATGCAGACCCATTGTGGAGACGTGTTAGAACTTCCTTATTTTTCCTATTTCTGCCAAGGACATTGGGGTCATAGCCCCATGTGCACTTAAGTCTGAAAGCACCCATACTTAGCCATTTTTTCACTCTATATCACTCAAAAACCTTCTCTAAAACCTCTCAATCATTTTATCAAAATTTCCATCCAAATTCAAGTGTCTCAAGGTTAATTCTGGATTTCAAGAACTCCATTCAAGCTTCAAGTCTTCTTCAAGTTTACATCAAGAAAACACAAGTTTAAGGTATGTGAGTTTCATCCATTAGATCCTTTTACCCATGGAATCCAACCTTCCTATTTTGTGAAAATTGCATGATTTCATGTTATATTACTTAAGTATATCTATTATTATGAAATATGAGCATGAAATATGTTGGCATTTTATCAAATATTGTTGATTATACATGAATATCTATTTTGAGCTTATATTATGAATAAATCTTTGTCTATTGAGACTATACATGATACAAGCTATGAAATCCATGAATTATTGGGAAGTTTTGATATGATTTACAAGTTACCCATGATGGGGTTTTACCATGCTGTTGGTGGGCTGATTTACATGACTTTAAGATGTATTTATTTCACTATTTTATGATCTATACTCTTACATTTTTACATGATTTTAACATGTACTCATATGTACCCACCAAGTGTGCAATGAAAAGTCAAGTCAAGAATTCTCAAGTTATTTACATGTTTTAAAAGTCAAGTGACTTCATGATGACTATGGGGTTTCAAGTATGTTATGAATTCATGAAATTATCTAAGATTATGCAGGATTCAAGTTAAGCCCTATTTTTAAGATTTTACCTCTTGTGAGCCATTCATGTTAAACCAAGGGTTTATGTATTATTATTATTACTCTCATGTTTCAAGTTAGGCTCACCATTACAGGTCAACATGTTTAAGAGCTATTCATGTCAGGTCTCCAAGTTTCATACAAGTTATTAAAGTATGATTATTCAAGTATTCTGTGGGATTAGACTTAACCGATGGATTAGATGTCAGTGTAGACTATCTTAAAGGGCTAATACTCCTTTCGTCAAACTATGTGCCAACATAGGATTATATTTTTACCCTTGCTATGCTAGTGGATTCATTTAGTGCACTTTATCATGAAATCTTTTCTAAAATGGGTCATGGTCCAATCAAGAGGGTTACTTCATACAAAATGGGTCATGTTCCCATAAGGTGAATTATGGTTTATCTTGGCAAGTAGATCACCTCTTTACCAATGAGGGGTAATCGTCAGAATTCCAAGTTATAGCTTATTTGGTATTATTCATGTCGGTTAGGGTCTCTTCCCATACCTGTGTTATGTTCTACGTAAGTTGAACGTTTTACAAGCAGGTTTTACTTCAAACATTGATCATGCATGCCATATTGATATTATACTTATCTATTGCCTATGATTATGCATTTTGACTATGATAACTTATGTCTGGTTGCATTGCATCCCACATTCTTAGTATATTCAAATATACAAATGCATACTTTATGCCAACATGATATCACCATGTAGGGATCAAAGCTCCTCTTGATGATCCTACCCATGGTTAGTGAGATTCTTCAAAGATATGCTTTCTCAAGTTCGAGGACACTATCAACATTTCTTGCTATCTTTAAGACTTCTATATATTGAATACTTGATATTATGAGGGTAAGCCTGGAAAGTATCTTAGCTTCCACTCCATTCAAAGTTAGACGTGTATGTTGGATGTTATGGTGTAATTATTCTATGAGCTTGACTCTTTATGTCTTGATTATATTCAAACATTCCCCTTAGTGCCACTTCCCTATTTAATCAAATCTCTTGTGATTGTTATTTACTTTTACTTCCACAACGAAGGAGGTGTGCATGTTACGAATAAGAGGCTTATTTGGGTTATCTTCGGACTACTCACTCGCCATGTCACATCTAGACCCTAGGCTTGGGTAATGACATATTCCAAGTCTGACTCTACCCCAAACAATACCTTCTTATATATCTAACCTTACCACATACATAACAAGTCTTAGGGTCACGAGTGGGCCTTTGTAAAGATACAAAAGACTAAATATAACCTCTAAAATAAGTAAAGGCTGGCTAGTCCCTAATGCGACCACATCTAAAACCTGCATTGAGGACTGAATCGAACAGGCTGAATAACAACCAGAACTCTGCCCTCTAGAGTAAGAATCACTAAACTACTTTCCTTTCAAAATTTCTTGAGTGTCGTCGTCTTGGTGAATTCATCTGGCTTCAACCCCTCTACTTGTACCACAAAATCAACCACTTCTTTAAAGGACTTTTCTAAGGCATCCACCTGCAAACCTTAAATCTGCAAACCTAACCGCAATCCTTTTACAAAGTGTAATCCTCTCCTTTGGACTGAATCAAAAATGAGTGGAATATCTAGATAGGGCACATAATTTGGCCTCATATGCTACAATAAACATCTTTCTTTGCTCTATCTCTTCTATTGTCCCTCAATATCCGAGGAATATTCTTCTCTAAGGAGAAGTTAGAAAACGATAACCAAGTCATCGGTGGTGCTTCTGCTGGTTGACACTCAATATGCGACCTCCACCATATTTTAGCATCTTCCTGAAGCTAGTATGTCACAAACTCAACACCAACTCATGACAATCAATAAGAAAATCATAAGCATCCTCAGATTCAGGGCCACTGAGATGAGATGTTTCAACTTTAAGAACTTAATAAGAAGATTATGCTTGTAATTATTCATTATAGGCCTTGTTGTCAATCGGGGAAACATATATGTCTCCAAAGATGAATCTATATGAGGGACCATAGTAGTTGCATGTTGTAGTCCCTGAACATGAGGTGCAAGAACTGCTTTTCCCTAATCAGATAACCAACTTAGATAGGTGAGAACCTAGTGGATCATCTCTAGAGTAGGCTAGGGTGGTTCTTCCTTATCATGAATATGCTTACCCATTACTACAACATCCTCTCTAGCTACCTCATCAGCCAGTGGAGGGGTCGCTGCTCTATCCCTGACTGTCCTACCTTCCCGACTTCTACCCCTAGCGGGCGTTCTCCTGCGACCTCTACCATGACCTCTTTTCAATTCTCATCCTTAGCCTATGGCCCCAACGACTAGCTCATGCACTACTATTGATCTAGTTCTAATCATTTTGCAAAACAAAATGAAGAAAAATAGGTACAAATTTGGATCACCTAGATACTGACTAAATTCAAGTAATAGCACGAAAGGAAAAAGAAAGGGAGCTTTCTTACGATCTTATAGCCTCTCGAAGAAAATTAAAGGCGTCCTCGTACCATTCTGGAACATGTCCTTGTGTGATGGGATCAATAAATCTAAAGCTTTGATACCAAGTTTGTTATGATCCAAAATAGTCCATGAATGACACCCACACTTACCTTCCTAGGCGGGTAAACCAACGATACAAATACCAACTTATATTAATAGTTCAACTTATGAAATACGATAGTAAAATGAAACCTCAAATATATAAAATTAGGAAGAAACAAAACCCACTAAGTCTATTAAATAATGTTCTCCAAAATCTAAAGGTCATAACATCAATAACATTTCATTCTAAAATACTATATCAAAGACAAGCAACACCAAAAACAAATAAATAAAATATTTTATATCTAAAAACTAAGGACATTATTATATTACTGAGAGAATGCAAATTCAAGATAGGAGGATAGCTCACCCTAGAATCTGAAGAACTGGAGATTAGCTAGAGCTGAGGGCAAGTCGAAGTTGATGAAACACTTGTTGCGCTCCACAAGAGCAAAACAAAGAAAAGTACAAGTAGGGTCAGTACATGCAACATGTACTGAGTAGGTATCATTGACCAATTCAAAATAAAAAGCAATATATAAAAAGTGATTATAACACCCCCTAATTCTTTCCACCTAGTCTGAGTAATTGCGTAGAGAAAACTAAGAAACATTATTGGAAGAGCAACCATGAGGGCCATCTACGACCCATAGAAGAGGCCTCGTAAACCCCCAAGGTCACTTGCTGAAATTTTTTAAGTCTGAGGCCCATGTATGAGACAAGATACGAACTGTAAAATAATCCTTGGCTGCAGATTAGGTTTCGGTTGTTGGTGATCCAAAAATCAACTATTTAGTATTTTAAGTTATGATTTATTAGATGACTCATCGAAGCTTTTATGGCTTGTAGAAGTGGTTTCATGAATTTTTTGACACATTCTAGTAACTAAAACTTTTGGACACCTTACCTACAAGAGGTCACCTATGGCCTTTGAAAAATATCTACGGCCAGTAGACGTGGTGTTGTAGAAACTGTCGATAGTTTTTACAAAGGGTATTTTTTTTTGTCTATACCTATCCCTTTTAACCCAATACATGGATGTTTTAGACTTAATTTAAGTCCTAAAAGAAAACCCTAAGTGTAATTTCACTTTTTATCCACGCTTAGGAATTCTTGAGAGCACCAAAGGAAGAAGAAAAGCAAGGGTTTCTCGTTCAAGAGCGAGGATCAATTGAAGTTTGATTGTTGCTTCTATTTCTAGATATGTAAGTCTTACTAAAGTGTTGAACTATGCTCATTTACATACTCTTCTTCCCTCTTTGAGTCAAAGTTGAGAAGTAGAGTTGAATATTAAGATTCTTATAACCTAAATACCGAATTTTCTGCATTTTCTTTGAGTCCCCATGATAATGAATTGAAAAATTAATGCATTACACTATTGTTGATATGAGATAGATATATAAACTTTATAATTGGCATCATGAACTCTAAATTACATAATTTTATGAAGTTATATGCATAGATTGAGTTGAGGCTTGAATTTGATTGTCAGAGTTGAGTAACTTGAGCATAATTGATCACGAGAAGTATATTGCATTTTAATCACATGGACTTTTATGGATTTTTCTTGTATTACATGATAAGTCCAACTGAGTGAGTCTGAATGACCACCTGAGTCCAGGTTGAGCTTGATTGATTGAATCGATGAAAAGTTGAGATGAGTTGAGTCGAGGTAACCTAATAAGGTTAAGATTTGAGTTGATTTATTGAGTATTATTGAGGTTTGAGTTGATTGATGAGTTAAGTATATTTTAGTCTTGGAAGGATTATCAAGAACTGAGCTAGGAGTGAGTGAATAACTACTCTAACCTATAAAACTATGCTACAAGCATAGGATAGTCATGAAACATGTTCTTGCAAATCTTGTTCCAAAATATGGACATTTATTATGGATCCATGAGAGAGTTGGTTATCCTTTACCTTGCAAGTTTAGGATGGGCGTGGCAACAATGTTTCCATTATTATGCATCACCAAAATAAAGGTGGTGGGTTGGATGTCGGTTAAGAGAAACTCCTCAGCAAAAATTGATTGAGCATAATATTTCTAAATTGAGTTTATTTATATGGAGTTTACTTTAAAATGCATGATTTACTTTAAACTTGTATCTTTACTTAGATGAGCTATGAGTTTTTGAGTTGAGTTTTACTTTCCCTAGCTACTTTACATACCCATATGTTTCCTTGTATTGACTTCCATTTGGACCTACATCATTTCATGATACATTTAGAGGTGATAGAGAACTTTAGCCCACGCATCGTAGAGGTCCAGTTCAGTGTCAGTCTAAGAGTTGGTGAGCCCTCCTTGCTTTCTAGAGGAGCCTTTTATATCCACTTTTCAATTAAGTATTTTATTTCTTCGAGTAGGACACCCATGGCCTGTCATGGTGCCATCTAAGTTGTTTATTAAAGCTTCATAGATATTGAGTAGAGGATTTATTGAGTACTATTTATTTCCAAGCTTATTCATTTGGAACTATGTATTAGTAGAGAAATATTCATTATATGATGTCTTTTTTCTTGTGTATTTGTTCCATTATTGAGTTGATGTGACGATGAGGCCAGGTAGTTCTCTTGGAGAATCAACAATGCTTCTTCAAGTGCCAGCCATACCAACGGTACCCTTCCGGAGTGTGACAAACTTGGTACTAGAGCATAAAGTTCAAGAGTCCTAGGGAGTCTATAAAGTCGTGTCTAGTAGAGTCTTTGTTTATGGGTATGTTATGCACCACAATTTCTAAGTAGGAGCCTATAGAACATTAGGAATTGTTCCACTTTCTTGTATTCTGAGTTCGTACAATAGAGTTAAAACTCTACAAAGCTCCTTTCTAACTCGTGTTTATACAATTGCAGATCATGCTTCCTAAGTGTGCCGCAACTTAAAGAAGGACCTCAGTTAACAACATTGAGAACTCGACCCCAGCGGTGCCTACTCAGATGGAAATAAGGGGTCGAGATAGACCAAATGTTACGCCCTAGGAGGGTACCCATGGCATAGACGATACTTGAAGAAACATTGTTGATTCCCTAAGAGAACCACCTGGCCTCATTGTCAAATCGACGCGACAGCGGAAGAAATTACTCAAATAAAAAGGCATCATATGAATAAAATATATCTCTACTGTATCATTGTTTCCAATGAAATAAGTTTAGATACAAAATACTCAACAAATCTACTCCACAATCTAGATGGAGCCATGATATGCCATGGACACCCCAAATCAAAGAAAGAAAAGTACTAGATCAAATCAGAAGATAAAGGACTCCTCTAAAAAGCAATGCGGGCTCACAAACTCTAAGGAATGCACTGATCCAGACCTCTATGATGTGTGAGCTGATATCCTCTATCATCTGTATCTACATCATGAAATAATGCAGGTCCAAGGATATTAGTATATAGAATATATGGGTATCTAAAATAGCTCCAGAAAATAAGACTCAACTCACTCATCTCGACTCAACAACTCATGATCAACTCAGCACATGCAAGTTTAAAGTAAAACATGTTTTTAAAATATGCTCTATAAAATAACTCAGCTTAAAATGTCATGCTCAATTAGTGTTGCTTAGGAGTTTCTCTTAACTAACATCCAATCCCATCACCTTTATTTTGGTGAGGTACAATGAAGGCGATATCATTTCCATTCATGTCCTAAACTTGCCACCGTAAAGGATGATCAACTCTCTCATGGATCCAAAGTAAATTTCCAACTTTGGGACTAAAGTCTCCAAAATGGGTTGTATGACTATCCTGGGCTTGCAACATAGTTCTATGGGTTAGTGTTGTGGGTGTAGTTGAAGACAACTTGTCTTATGAGGAGGTTCAGGTATAGATCTTCGATAGGCAAGTGAAGAGGCTAAGGAACTAGGAAGTTGCTTCCGTTAAGATCCTTTGGAGGAATCAACAAGTCGAAAGTGCTACGCAGGAATCTGAAGCGGATATGCAAAAACGATCCCTCATCTTTTACACTTTGTTCAAGCCTAAGGTATTGATCTAAGTCCCCTATATGATTTCAAGTCTAAGTTCAAGCCATGACATTTGCATGCATTCATGTTTAGATTGACAAGTTCATAATGATTTTACACTTATGTTGAGATACTGAAATGATGTTTAAGTGCAAGTTGCATTCTTATGTGGGCTGAAATTTTCATGTTTACATCTCTCATACATTTCTTTGACATTCGAGGATGGATGTTCCCAAGGAGTAGATGTTGAAACGATCCAAAAGGTGCTTGAAAATGTGCTTCAAAAGTGCCTAGAATCGTAATTTTTACATATCTCAAAATTCATGCGTGATATCGAAAATCCAACTTCATATTCGTGATTAGGGAAAATAATTAAGTAGGAGATAGGTCTAACCTCAATTTTAGAGTAAAAAAATCACAATTTCATTTTCCTAAAAATCGATTTCTAGAGAGCTCTCCGTGCCCTTGGCACGATGCACCAAGGGCACGCCATAGTGTAAAAATGTTGCCAATTTTTACTTCAGTCCAAGGCTTTTGGATCTTGGGCCTAAGCCTTCCTATGTATGAAAATACTTATACTTAGGCATATTTCACTCTCATATCATTCAACACATTCCTAATGCTCTCTCAAACACTTAGACAATATTTCATCTCTAAATTCAAGTCCCAAAACTCGATTCGGATCTAAAAGATTTCCCTCAAGCTTTAAGCCTCCATTCAAATCTTCTTCAAGGAATTCTCCAAAATCAAGCTATGTGGGTTTCATCCATTGGGTCCTTTCACCCATGGTGCCCACGCTTCCTTTTTACCTAAATTGAATGATTTTAAGTTGATTTACTTATAGGTCTTACTTATTATGAATTTTACTGCACATTACGTTGGGGTTTCACGAAATTGTGATTGTTTTAGCGTGTTTTGGGCTATGAATCTAAAATCTATTGTGAGATTTGATGAAGGGACTTGATGTATATTGCTTGAGGGTGTTACCAAGTATCTATTGATGGTTTTTCACTAAATTTTCTAGAATGATTCCACTCATGAAATACATGGTTTTACACTAGCACTACGCACCCGCCAAGTGTTTGATAAAATGTCTGGTTATGATTTCTTGAGGAATTGAAGGTCCAATGCATGTCTTATGAGTTGAATGACTATATGATGATGAAAGAAATGTATATGATTTTATATCTACAGTGTTGGGGATTGACCAAGCCTCACTCGGGAGGTTGTAGGCTCGGGTAACCTTGTTGAGGGGTTTGTACCTCGATCGGGTCGCTCAGAGGTGGTAGGACCATGCAACCTTGTTGTAGGATTTGTACCTTGATCACCTCGCTCAGGATGTGGTAGGCCCATGCAACCATGTCGAGGGTTTTTTACCTTTATAACCATGTTAAGGGGTTTATGCTTCATCAACCATGTTGAGGGGTTTGTACCTCATCAAAAAATTGAGGGGTTCGTACCTCATTCGCCTCTCGAAGGAGGTGGTAGGCCTAGGATATTCACTAATAATGGTCTCACCTTACACATGTATTACGTTCTATATAAGCTTGAATTTATTTCAAGCATCATTCATACATGTCATATTGCTATATGCTTATTTATTGCTAAGTTATGCATTTTTTATGGTGCTTATCACTTGTTGCATTGCATCCTACATACTTAGTACATTTAAATGTACTAACACATACTATATGCCTAAATGATGTCACCATATAGGAACCGGATTCCCGCTTGACCATATTCATCCACAAGGCTAAAATGATTTCTCTCAAGCTAGTTAGTGAGTCCTCCATTACGGGGACAATATCTATGATCTTATGCTATGTACTAAGACTATCTTTCTTTTGTATATATATTGACTATGAGGGTGAGCCCGGTTGGTTGTCTTGGTCCCTACTGTTATCTATGTAGTAGAGGTGTTCTTGGACATGTTATGTATTGAGCGTTGACTTTCTTGTTTTGATGCTTATTTATGAAAATATCCATTTTCCTTTTTCCCTTATTTCTACTCATATTATGTTGTTTGATTGCTTTGACCAATTTTGTGTAATGATATGTTAAGAGGCTTATTTGGGGTCCCTTCGGGTTTCCTATTCACCGTATCATGTCTAAGCACTAGGCTTGGGTTGTGACAGGGAGTAGACACCTCATAAGACTCATACAACAATTCAGGCTCAAGGTGAAACTTTTTGGCAAAAGAAGGAGTATCAAAAAAAAGAGTGGCACCCGGGACTATCACTGCATACACATCAAAATCAAAGAATTTTAACATATTGTGATGCCATCGGGCACCTTATCTACCCCTTGCCTTCCTTGAAGAGAATAGAACCGATTGTACCTTGTGGCACCACATTGTTGTCCTCCTCTCTTCAAACGAACCATATTCGGACCCAATCCTTGTGGACGAACATCCTTACCTTTGTTCTGGTTATGAGGGCAATCCATCATATTATGTCCTACTTCACCACAACTATAGCAAGCATCAGTACCCCTCAAGTATGGGCCACCACGACCCTTACCATATTTTGGACACATAGCATTAGGCCTCACACCACCCTCACCTTGGGCCCTTAGGCAGTCATTGGCAAATCTTCTATTAGGAGTATGAGAGGACCTTTGGCCTTGAAGAGACCGGCCACTTTTGAGACTCTGGAACATACCATCAAAATGGGCCCTTTTGGCCTCATTACCCCTTCTCTTTCTCAAATTCTCTCCCTCCAATTTTTCGACATAAGTCATAAGGAGGGACAATTCCATGTCACCAATCAACATGCGGTACGACATTCTTCACTCACGAAATAGGATATACCCATCGCAAACTTGTTCATCCTAGACCTCGGGTTTGGCAAGTAAGTGTGGAGCATATTTAGAGAGTTGGTTGAACTTGAGGGCATACTCCCTCACACTCATAGACCCTTGTTTCAAATTCATAAACTCTATCATGTTTGCGTCCCTAAGCTCAAGTGGTAAGAACCGGTTGATGAAACCCACCTTAAACTCCTTCCATAAAACCACATTGTTGTTCTCCTTCTCCTCCTTCCATTGCATGTACAATATTTGGGGGACCCCCTTGAGTTGGGAAGCCGCAAACTCCGCCTTCTCTTCCGACCTCACACGCATGATAGCAACACTTTGTATACATCATCAATAAACTTTTGAGGGTCCTCATCCACCTTAGATACGTTGAACTCCGGGGGGTTCATCCTCATAAAGTCTCTCAACCGAGATGCCGGAGTAGGAGCAGGTGGGTCTTGGGCCCCTTGGTTGACTTGATTAGCCACAACTTGAGCTAGCACAGTGAGAGCATCCCGAAGCTCACCATGAGCCAGTTGTTCCTTGGAGTGTGGACTCTTCTTCCCCTTGTGTTAGGCATGATCTAGTATAGCAAAGACCACTCTTTAGGAGGGGGAACCTTACCTTAAATTCTGTAGCACGAGATAGATTATAAAGAAGGGGAAACATTCCTAAAATATCTCATAGCCTCCTACTCATAGTTGTGGTACACAACACAACCATGAATAAGACTCTAATCAGTGTAGCGTGTTGGATGTGAAGGACCAGTAACAACCTAGTTCTCATATACCAAGTTTGTCACGACTATAGCCTAGGGCCTAGACGTTACATGGTGAATGGGGAACCCAAAGGGACCCCAATTAAGCCTCTTAACATATCACTAGACATCCATCGACGCAGAAGAAATTAAATAACAATAAATGAGTAGGAATAAGGGAATACAGGGCTAAGGGACATCTTTTATATCATAAAACATCAGAGTCAAAGAGAGTCAAGGCTTATAATATCATTACATAACTTGTCCAAAAAAACCACTAAACATAGAACTTAGCGGGAGCCAACACAAGCAACCAGACTCACCCTCATAGTCAAGCATACAATAAAAAGGAAAGAGGGTCTTTATACATAACATATTACCAAAGACATTGACCCCAAAATTGAGGACTCACCAACTTGCTTTGAGAGTAATCGTACCATCCACGTGGAAGAGGATGATGATGATCAAGTGGAGATTCGGTCCCTACATGGTAACATCATCTAGACATAGAGTATACATTAGTACATATAAATGTACTAAGTATGTAGGATGTAATGCAACAAGAGATAGGCAACATAATCGAAATGCATAATTAGGCAGTGAATGCACATATAACAGTATGGCATGCATGATCAATGCTTGTAGTAAAACATACTTACATAGAATATTTTATATGTGTAGGAAGAGACCATAATTAGTAACCAAGGCCACCACCTCCTTGGCGAGGCATTGAGGTACAAACCCCCCAACATGGTTGCACGTGCCTACTACCTCCTGAGCGAGGCAATTGAGGTACAAACCTTCCAATATGGTTACATGGGCCTATTATCTCCTGAGTGAGGCAATTGAGATACAAACTCTCTAATGTGGTTGCATGGGTCTACTACCTCCCGGGAGAGTCAATTGAGGTACAAATCCCCCAACATGGTTGTATTGGCCTACTACCTCCTGAGCGAGACAATTAATCAACTTCCAACACTATAGATGCCCTTCATCAAATCAACACATAGAAACATCTCTTTCATCATCATAAAGTCACTTAACTCATATACCATACATTAGGCCTTCAACAACTCAAGAAGCATTAATCGGACATTTCATCAAACGCTTGGTGGGTGTGTAATGCTAGTGTAAAACCATACAATTCAAGAGTCAAATCATGCAAGAAAACTTAATGCAAAACCACCCACCAACACTTGGTAATACCTTCATGCTATATACATCAAAACACTTTATCAAATCTCAAGATAGATCTAAAATTCATAGCTCAAAACATGCTTATATAGTCACACTTCTATAAAACTACAATATAGTTCATAGTCAAATTCATAATAGAAAATGAATAAGTAAAATTAATTTAGAAACTAGTAATTTAGGTAAAAAGAAAGCTTGGGAACCATCGGTGAAAGGACCCAATGATGGAAATCCACATACCTTTAGCTTTGGAGAAATCCTTGATGAAGATAGGAAATGGACACTTGAAGTTTGAGTGATATCCTTAAGATCCGGAATGAGTTTGGGAACTCAAATTTTGGGTGAAATATTTGCCTGAGCATTTGAGAGAGTATTGAGGAATGTCTTGCATGATATGAAGGTGAAATATGGCTAAGTATAAGTATTTTAATGCATAGGAAGACTTAGACCCAAGATCCAAAAGTCTTGGACAGAAATAAAATAACTGGGGCAAAAATACACTATGGCGCACCCAAGGCTCGTTGCGCCAGGGGCGCAAATAGCTCATTGGAAATCGCATTACGCGATTTTCAAATTTTGATATGGTTGCTCAAAAATCGGGGTTAGACCCATTTCTCGCTCAATTTTCCTCCAGATTAAGAATATAAAATCAGATTTTTGATATCACGCACAAATTTTGAGATATACTGAAATTATAATTTTGGGCACTTCCGAGGAATATTTTTGGGAACTTTTCGGGGTCGTTTCAGCTGACCTCCCAGTTCTATTTGGATTCTCTTGATCATGGAATAATGTCCTTTGTTTTCAAACATAAATTACTTTATTTAATTATTTTGGTGATGTTATTCTCTGGCATAACATTTGAGATTAGATGTCCTTGATGTGATGACTTTAAGATTTTGGAAAACATTACGTAATAAACTTAGTGGGTTTTGTTATTTCCTGCTTTTATAAATTTGAGTTTCATATTACTATCATATTTCATAGGTTGAATTGTTAATGTAGGTTAGTATTTGTATTTGTTGGTTCATCCACCTAGGAAGATAAGTGTTTGTGCCACTCATAGACCATTTTGGATCTTGACAAACTTGATCTCAAAGCTTTAGATTTGTTGATTCTATCATGTGAGCATAGGTTGCAGAATGGTACGAGGACATTTTTAATTTTCTTCAAGAGGAATAAGAAAACTCCCTTTCTTATTCCTTTTGTGCTATTACTTGAATTCAATTGGTATCTAGGTGATACAAATTTGTACCTAGTTTTCTTCATTTTATTTGGTAGAATGGTTAGACCTAGAGCAACAGTAGTGCCTGAGGTAGTCGTTGGGGCCATAGGCCAAAGAGGAGGAGTTAAAAGAGGTCATGCTAAAGGTCACAGGAGAAGTCCCACTAGGTCGAGATGTTAGTAAGGTAGGTTAACAAGGTAACAAGTAGCAAGCCCTCCATTAGTTGATGAGCTGTCTAGAGAGAATATTGTAGTGGTAGATGAGAATATTTCAAATATAGAAGCACCACCCTAGCCTACTCTAGAGATGATCCACTAGGTTTTAACCTATATCAGTGGGTTATCTGATTAGGGCAAGAAGCCCCAATACCTCAGGTTTAGGGACTACAATATTCAGCTACTATGGTCCCTCGTATGGATGCATCCATAGGACATATATGTTTCCCCAATTGACTACAGGCCCTATAATGACTAGTGACCAACATGATCTTCTTGTTAAGTTCATAAAGTTGAAACCTTTGGTATTTAGAGGCACTAAATCTGAGGATTGTTATGATTTTCTTGTTGATTGTCATGAGTTGCTTCATAAGATGGATATAGTCGAGCAACTTGATGTTGAGTTTCTAACATACCAGCATCAGGGAGATGCTAAAATATGGTGAAGGTTTCATGTTGAGTGTCAACTAGCAGCCACCTATGACTTGGAAATCTTTTTATAACTTCTTTATGAAGAAGTATATTCCTTAGACTTTGAGGGACAAAAGAAGAGATGAGTTCCTTAACATAGAGCAAAGGATGAGGACAAATTATGTTCCCTATCTAGATATGCCACTCAACTTTTCTTCAGTGCAGAGGAGAAGATTTGACATTTCGTGAAGATGTTAAGGTTAGATTTGCAGATTTCAGCTTTGTAAGTGGCTACTTCAGCAAAGTCCTTTTAGGAAGTAATTGATTTTGTTATACAGGTAGAGGGAGTGAAGTCAGATGAATTCACCAAGATAGTGACATTCAAGAAGTTTCGAAAGGATGGTAGTTTAGGGGTTCTTACCATGGATGGTAAAGTTCTGGTTGTTATTCAGCCTATCAGATTTAGTCCTCATTGTTGGTTATAGATGGGGTCCCATCAGGGACTAGCCAGCCTTTCCCTGATTCTAGAGATTATATTTAATCTTCTACATCTTCACAGAGGCCCACTCATGACCCTAACACTTATTATAGATGTAGTGAGTTAGGCATATTAGATGGTATTGTTTGAGATAGAGTTAGACTTAGTATGATCATGGCTATGGGGCTCCAATAGCTAGAGGACATGGTGGATAAGTTCATGGTGGTCATTAGTCTGGTCAAGATGGCGATTAGGTTGGAACTACTGGTACTCATCCTAGCAAAGAAAATTGTTAGACAGGCAATAGAGCCCATTGTTATGATTTTTTTGGGAGGCTAAATGTAGAGGCATCGGATCCTGTTATCACGGGTACTCTTCTGGTTTACGATTGCACCATTTTCATATTATTTGATCGTGGATCTATTTTTTCATATGTATCTTCCGTTTTTGCTAATGGACTTGATTTGCATTATGATTACTTAATATTCCTTTTCATTCTTCCACTCCTATTCGTGAGTCTGCGTTAGTTAACAAGGTATATAGGTCATGCCCTATGACTTTTATGGAAGAAGAACTTATGCAGTTATGATTATTCTAGAAATTGTTGACTTTAATATAATCCTGGGTATGACTTTTGCTATTTTGGATTGCGATTCTAAGACCGTGGCCTTGGCTAAGATTGGGATGAGTTAGATGATGTGGGAGGATGATTATTTTCCTTCATTAGTTGAAATTATCTCTTTTCTACATGATACGAAGTTAGTAAGGGTTGTTCAGCCTTCCTAACACATCTCAAGGATGCTAGTTCTGAAGTTCCCTCAACTGAAGATGTCCTTCCTGCAGACTTATCCTACATGCCGCAGGATAGGGATATTGATTTTTATATTGATTTGGAGCCAAGTGCTCATCTCATTTTTATTCCACCTTACAAAATCGCCCAACTGAATTGAGGGGTTGAAATCCCAACATTAAGATTTGTTGGGGAAACGTATTATTAGATGAAGTGCCTCTCCTTAGGTACTTCGGTTCATTTTATGAATAAGAAATATGGTAGCCTTAGTATGTGTATATACTACAGACAACAGGGTAACTATTAAGAACATACACCCTTCCTTATATTGATGACTTATTCTATCCATTGCAGGGTGCTTGTGTTTTCTCTAAAATTGATTTGAGGCCTGGTTATCACCAGTTAAAAATACAAGTGGTAGTCGTGCCAAAGACTACTTTACAAATAGGGTATGAGCACTATAAATTTTTGGTAATGCCCTTTGGAATTACAAATGCTCCTGTTGCATGAATGGAATCTTTACGTCACACCTAGATCTCTTTATTGTCTTTATTTATGATATATTGATTTACTCAAAGAGCAAAAAGAACATGAAAAGCACCGAGAATTGTTCTAGGGCTGCTAATGGAGAAGAAATTGTATGCCAAATTCTCTAAGTGTGAGTTTTGGCTTGATTCATTTTCCTTCTTAGGGCATGTGGTTTCTAAGGATTGAGTAATGGTGGATCCTCAAAAGATTAAAGCAGTGAAAAATTAGTCAAGGGCCACTAACATCTCATAGGTGAGGAGTTTTGTTAGGTTAGCTAGCTACTACCATCAGTTCATCAAGAGATTTGCTTCCATTGCTTTGCAACTAACCAATTTGACCAAGCAGAATATTTCATTATATGGTCAGATGAGTGTGAAGAGAGCTTTGTAACGACCCAAGACCCTGTTGACTACTGCACCGACTATTCAATTGCCTATAGAAGGTAAAATATCATTGTTTATTGTGATACATCTTATTCGGGTTTAGGTGTAGTGTTAATGCAGGAGAGGAATGTAATTTCCTATGCTTCATGGTAATTGAAGATATATGAACATAATTATCCCACTCATGATTTAGAGCCGGTTGTTGTTATATTTCTATTAAAGCAGTGTAGGAATTATATATTTGGGTTAAATGTGAGTTATATATAAATCATCACAGTTTACAACATGTATTCACATAAAAGACATCAATTTGAGGTAGAGGAGATGAATGAAATTGCTAAAAGATTATAATATCACTATTCTCTATCACCATGGAAAAGCTAATGTTGTGGCTGATGCATTGAGCAGAAAAGCAGGAAACATGGAGAGTTTAGCCAATTTTACAGGTTTTTAGGCATTCATTAGCTAAAGAGGTCCAAACCCTTGCTAACGACTTTATGAGGTTGAAAGTAATTTAGAAGGGAGGATTCTTGGCCTATATAGAGGAAAAATCTTCATTTCTTGACAAGATTAAAGAAAATCAATTTGATGATGAGAAGCTAAGCCGAATTCATGATATAGTTTTTCAAGGAGAGGCCCAGGAAGCAGAAATTGATAAGGATGGCATCCCAAGGATTACGGGGGGTATGTGTGCCCTATGTTGATGATTTCATTCACACCATTCTTGCAGAATTTCAGAGTATGAGGTACTCCATACATCCTAGTGCAAGCAAGATGTATCAGGATCTGAGACAACATCATTGGTAGAGTAGAATGAAGTGTGACATTGTTGATTTTATTGCCCAGTGTTCCAATTGCCAGCTAGTATAGTACGAGTACCAGAGGCCTAGAAGAACTTTCCAAAGAATGCCTATTCTTTAGTGGAAGTGGAAAAAGATTACCATGGACATTGTGGTTGGTCTTCCAAAGGAATTGGGTATGTTTGATTCGATAATTGGTGATTATTGATCTGTTGACCAAGACCCTACACTTTATTTTAGTACAAGTGACTTATAATGCAAAGGAGTTAAGCAAACTCTATATCGGCGAGATTATTCGTCTGCATGGAGTTCTAATTTCTATCATTTTAGATATGCGATTTACTTGTAACTTTTGGAGGACATTGTCGGCTGCGTTAGGTACTAGATTATATCTTAGTACCACATTTCACCCTCAAAACGATGGACAGTTCGAGTGGACAATTCAAGTGGTAGAGGATATGCTTCATACATGTGTGATAGGTTTTGGTAGTCACTATGATCAGTTCTTCCCTTTGACAGAGTTTCCCTATAATAACAACTACCACCCGAGCATTGACATAACTCCATTTGAAGCATTATGTGGGAGGAGATGCAGGTCTCCCATTGGTTGGTTTGATACATTCGATGTGAGACCTTGAGGTATAGATCTTTTAAGGGATCCATTGGAGAAGGTGAAATTCATTCAAGGGAAGCTTTTAGCAGCACAGGCAATAAACATATGTAGACTAAAAGGTCAGGTACATGGAGTTCATAGAGGGAGATAAAGAATTGTTGAAGGTTTCACCCATTAAAGGTGTGGTGAGGTTTGGTAAGCGAGGTAAGCTCACTCCGAGATATATTGTACCATTTGAAGTTCTTAAGCATGTGGGAGAGGTGACCTACGAGTTGGCTTTGCCTCCAGATTTCTCTGGAGTATACCCAGTGTTTCATGTCTCTATGTTGAAGAAATATCATGGTGATGGAAACTACATTATTCGTTGGAATTCGGCGCTACTTGATGAGAACCTGTCTTATGAAGAAGAACCTGTAACTACCCTAGATAAAGAGGTCCATAAGTTGATGTCATAAGAGATTGCAACCGTGAAAGTCTAATGTAAGAATCATTCAACTGAGGAGTCCACCTGGGAGATTGAGGCGGATATGCATGAGAGATATTTACATCTTTTCATTAAGTCAAGTGCCCTTATCCTCACTTTTATTTTGACGTTTCAGGGATGATCAGTTGATAAATTGATATCTAATATAACGATACGTTAAGTCATTTTGAGAAATAAAGTTTATTACGTTTAAAGATTTATCCCACAGTTGAATATCACATTTTTTTTTATTAAATTGTTTAATTTTTAACTATTTAATAAATAAATTTGAGAATAATACAACTGGGCATAGTGCACCAACTATTTTAAAGAAATATAAACCATAATATTTAATTGAAAAAATACAATAATAGAACATATAAAAATAAAGCAAGATATACCAAACACCATAACCATTCTTGATTTAAGGGGTTATGAGAAAAACTCTTATTCCTTAAATTCAATGTCGCTAAAAATACTTACATGTTCCATATTCAGATACTCATATAATCAAATTTACCAACACCTCCCTCCAATGATTCATCATTAAGATCAATCAAAACTAAGCTGTAAGTAAAGTTGATAAAATTCAAATCATGCTCCTCATCTTGTATGTTCATATCAAGTAGTTGATTATTGTTGTAATCATAGACAAATATTTTGCCAAATCTATCCCTCATTATAATTTCATCTCTTGTAAAAGCCAAGGGCTTATAAATTTGCATTCTTGTTACAATAATAGCTTGACAAGTCCATGAATTATTGTCACCATACTCCTCCATCATCCAAATGTGACGAGGTTGTTCCCGTAGCCCATAACAACACTCAATTGGACAATATGTAAAAAATCCGAACACATCAAGAAAAATAGATAGATCAATCATCTCTTCATCATAAAATATTGGACATTTAATATCCTGAAATATTTCGTCCCCCATATGAAAGGACAAAATAACCATTATATCTTCATAACTGCTTCTCCTAATAGCCCTCCAGTGCAAACATTCATTTATAACAACTCTTGAAAATATATCATATCTGTTGTAGCAAAAATGTGGACTCAAATTAAGTATTCTCTAAACTTTGGTATTTAGTGAAAATATTTCAGCCCTACACTCAAAATCATATGCATGCGGAGGTGCAATTGACTCTTCAGTGAACCAATCATGGTCAATAAATCCAATTCGAGCAACCTTAAAATCATTGGTGCTTTCATGAAAACCAAATCCAATAGACATTTGTCTAAATTGAAGTTCAAACTTATTGCCATAGATACTTGAAGGAGGAAGGATCAAGTACCTGTTTATAGATGGATTAGTCAAATATATGGTATGGCGAAAATGATCAATATCAGCGAGACAAATTAGTCCATTGACTGAACCTACAATAAGACAATTTAACATGTCTTGTACATCAAAGGAGACTCTTAATTCAGACTCATGGTGAAAAGTTTTGCGACTTAGCAACATGAAAGATTTTTCAGAAATACTTTCGATATGCGTACATAGAATAAAATTTTTATCTGTTACAATTGATGTCTCAAGATGCTTCTTGATGAATTTTTGACTTTTTATCAAGGAATACCAGGATTAGCATGTAACAAGGAACTTGATTAACTCCCTAGCAGAGAGAAGCAAAAGAATTGAGATGATAAAAGGTAAAGATGGTAGATACATGTTTAACCAAGTACACATAATGTTTGAAATTCACAAAAGGAAGAAATAATTTTTTCTAATTTTTTCACAAAGATCTAGAAAGGATGTCAAAAATATTCTAAACTATTTAGCTTCTTTTTATTTTCCCTAAAATATTTTTGCAAAAATATTCAAGAAAAGAGAAATGAATTTGGCATGCAAGACTAAATTTTTAATTGTATATATAGGGGGAAGTTATCCTTAAAATCATGTAATATGACCAAAATTTTATTATGAATTCAATAGATAAAAGTGAAATTATTACTCAAATTTTTGAAATTTAATTTTTTTTGGATGATATGGTAAACACATTACACTAAATTTAATAATTTTGACCAACAGAATTTAATATAGTTATTTGTTCATATTTAAGTTATATAGATATGGTACAAATAAAAAGATGTTTCTTTGTTTGACGCTAACAAAAGCACTCAAATTTGAAAAGGAAAAGTTTTTTTTCATTTTCATTTTTTCTAAAAAGGGAAAAATGACGAACATATTATCTATATATCTTGAAAAGCACAACGGCTCTTAACCAAAAGTTATTCATATTATTACCCTTTGAAATTGAAACAACCCCAAAAAGTGCTCGCAAATGTGCTTTGGAAGTGTTCGAAATCGTAATTTTCATATATCCCAAAATTCGTGTGTGATATCGAAAATCTGACTTTATATTCTTGATCAGGGGGAAAAATTGAGTGGAAAATGGATCTAACCCTGATTTTAGAGCAACCGTACCAAATTTGAAATTTCCAAAAATTCCTTATCTAGTGTTGATCCGCGCCCTTGACGCGACACGGCCAGGGCGCGGACATATGTACTTTTTTGCCAGTTTTGTTGTTCTGTCCAAGTCCTTTGGGTCTTGGGCCTAAGTCTTCCCATACGTGAAAATACTTATACTTAGCCAAATTTCAACACCATATCATACAAGACATTCCCCAATATTCTCTCAAACACTTATACAAATATTTTACTCAAAATTCAAGTGCCAAATCTCATTCTGGATCTTAAGGATTTCACTCAAGCTTCAAGTTCTCATCTCAATCTTCATCAAGGAATTATCTAAAGTTAAGGTATGTGAGTTTCAACCATTGGGTCCTTTCACCCATAGTGCCCAAGCTCCTTTTTTTTTTTCCCCACAAATTGCATGTTTCTAAGTTGATTTACTTATGGGTCTTACTCACTATGAATTTGACCATGAACTATGTTGGGGTTTCATAAAAGTATGACTGTTTAAGCATATTTTGATCTATGAATCTTTGATTTATCTTGAATTTGATGAAGGGTTTCAATGTATATTGCATGAGGGTACTAGCAACTGTTGGTGGGTGATTTACATTGAATTTGCTTGCATGATTTTACTCTTGAATTGCATGATTTTATACTAGCATTAAACACCTGCCATGTGTTCGATTGCATGACGGTACTACCAAGTCTTGGTGGATAATTTATATTGAATTTACTTGCATGATTTTACTCTTGAATTGCATGATTTTATATTATCATTAAACACCCACCACGTGTTTGATAAAATATCTGATTAATGCTTCTTAAGTTGTTAAAGGCATAATGCATGGTATATGATTTAAGTAACTTTATGATGATGGAAGAGATGTGTATATGTATTGATTTTATGAATGGTATCTATAATGTTGAAAGTTGATCAATTTCCTCGTTGAGGGAGGGGAGGTAGTAGGCCCGAACTACCATATTAGGGGGTATATATCTCAATCGCCTAGCTCAGGGATGGTAGGCCCATGCAATCATGTTTGGGAGGGGGGTTTATACCTCAATCGCCTCGCTCGGGGGATGGCAGGCCCGTGCTACCATATTTGGAGGTTATATACCTCAATAAGGAGGTGGTAGACCTTAGTTACTAATGATGATTTCTTCCTACACATGTAAAATGTTCTATGTATGCATGTTTTATTACAAACATCATTCAACATGTCATATTGCTATATGCTTATTTATTGCCTAAATATGCATTTCTATTATGTTGTCTATCTCTTGTTGCATTATATCCTATATACTTAGTATATTCAAACATACTAACACATACTCTCTTCCCACACGATGTTTCCAGTTAGGAATCGAAGCTCCACTTAATCATCCTCCTCCTCCACGTGGCTAGTGCAATTTCTCTCAAAGCGAGTTGGTAAGTCCTCAATTTCGAGAATAATTTTTTGATCCTATGTTATGTATAAAGACCCTCTTTCTTTGATGCATGTTTTTGACTATGACGGTGAGCCCAGAAAGTTATCTTGTCCCCCGCTCAATTCCATGTATTAGAGGTGTTGTTGGACAAGTTATATATTGATGCCATGAGCTTTGACTATTTTGATGTTTATGTTACAAAAGTCTTCCTGTAGTCCCTTATACTTATTTTATGTTCTTATTGTTGTTCTAATGCTTCCACGACCAAGGATGTGTAACGATATGCTAAAAGGCTTGATTGGGGTCCCTTCGAGTTCCCCATTCACCGTGTCACATCTAGGCCCTAGGCTTGGGTCGTGACAAACTTAGTATCAGAGCACTAGGTTTTTAAAGGTCCTCGGCATCCAACACACCGTGTCGATTAGAGTCTTATTCATGGTTGTGTTGTGTACCACAACTATGAGTAAGAGGCTATGAGACGTTTTAGGAAATGTTTTCCTTCTTCTTACTCTATGTCATGCTATAGAAGTTAGGTAAGATTTCTCCTCCAATGAATGTTCTTTGCTATGCTAGATCATGCCTAACACAAGAGGAAGAAGAGCCCGCACACCCGAGGAACAACCAGCTCATGGAGAGCTCTGGGATGCTCTCACCTTGTTAGCTAAAGTTGTTGCTAACTAAGCTAATCAAGGGGACCGAGCCCCTCATGCTCCTACTTCGGCATCTCGGGTGAGGGACTTTATAAGGATGAACCCGCCGGAGGTCTATGGGTCTAAAGTGAATGAGGTCCCTTAAGAATTTGTTGATGACGTATACAAAGTGCTGGCTATTATGGGTGTGAGATCGAAAGAGAAGGTAGAGATGGCGGTTTCCCAACTCAAGGGGGCGTCTCAAATATGGTATAATTAATGGAAAGAGAAGAAGGGGATCAACCATATGATTCTCTGGGAGAAGTTTAAGGCGGTTTTCCTCAACTGGTTCTTTCCTTTTGAGCTTAGGGAGGACAAAATGATGGAGTTCATGAATTTGAAGTAAGGATCGATGAGTGTGAGGGAGTAATGCCCTCAAGTTCAACCAACTCTCAAAACATGCTCCACACTTGGTTGCTGACCCGAGGTCTCGGATGAAAAAGTTTGTGATGGGTGTATCTGATTTAGTGAATGAGGAGTGCCGCGATGCTACGTTGATTAGTGACATGGACTTGTACCGCCTAATGACTTATGCTGTGTGATTGGAAGGGAAAACCTTTAGAAAGAGGAGGGTAATGAGGCCAAGAGGGTCCGTTTTGATGAGAGGTTCCACGGTCCTAAGGGTCGCTGGTTTCATAAAGGCCAAGGGTCTTCTCATACTCCTAATAGAAGGTTTACCAATGACTACCCAAGGGCCCAAGGTGATGGGGGTGTGGTGCCTAATGCCATGTGTCCAAAATGTGGTAAAGGTCATAGTGGCCCATTCTTAAGGTATAGTAGTGCTTGTTATAGTTGTGTGAAAGTGGAGCATAAGGTAATGGATTGTCCATGTAATCGCAATAAGAGTAAAGATGTTTGTCCACAAGACTGGGGTTCCAATGCTGTTCCTTTGGGAAGAGGAGGTTAATAATATGGTGCCCCAAGACACAATCAGTTCTATGCACTCCAAGGGAGACAAGGGGTTGATGAGTGCTTGATGTCATCATCGGTATGTTAAAAGTCTTTGATTTTGATGTGTATGCATTGATAGACCCCAGTACCACTCTTTCTTTTATTACTCGTTTTGTTGCCAAAAAGTTTAATGTTGAGCCCGAAGTGTTGTGTGAATCTTATGATGTGTGTACTCCCATTGGTGCATCTGTTATTGCTAGAAAGGTCTATAAAAATTGTCCTGTTTGCATTTTGCATAAAATATTGTCTTGTTATCTTACTTGAGTTGGATGTGGTAGATTTTGATGTCATTGATGGGATGGATTGATTACATGTATATTATGCCTCTATTGATTGTAGAACTCGTAGGGTCAAATTTGAATTCCCAAAGGAACCCATTCTTGAGTGGAAGAGTCATGATATGGTGGTCAACGGTAGGTTTATCTCTTAAATTAAAGTGCAAAGGTTGATTCTAAAGGGTGTCTCTATCATCTTGTGAGGGTTAGGGATGTTGAGTCTGAAGACCTCTCTATAGAGTCGGTTTCGGTGGTAAATAAGTTTCTTGATGTCTTTCCTAATGACCTTCCCGATGTTCCTCTCGAAAGGGAAATAGACTTTGGTATAGACCTCCTCCCAGATACTCAACCCATTTTTATTCCCCCTTGCCGTATAGCCCCGGTGGAGTTAAAGGAGTTGAAGGAACAATTGAGGGACTTGTTGGAGAAGGGTTTTATTACTAGCCAATCACCTTGGGGTGCGCCGGTGTTGTTTGTGAAGAAGTAAGATGTGTCCCTTAGAATGTGTATTGACTACCGGCAACTTAATAGAGTAACCATAAAGAGTAAGTGAAGGTGTATTGAGGGACTTGTTGGAGAAGGTTAATAATTTGTTTGACCAACATCAAGGGACTAGTCACTTCTCTAAGATTGATTTTCTGTCCGGGTATCATCAAGTGAAGGTAAGGGAGTGTGATATTCCCAAGATGGCCTTTTGGTCTAGGTATGAACATTATGAGTTTGTTGTTATGTCTTTTGGGTTGACCAAGCACTGGCTATCTTCATGGATCTTATAAATAGGGCCTTTAAACCCTACCTTTATTCGTTTGTTGCGATTTTTATTGATGATATCTTGATCTATTCCCATAGTGAGGAGGAGCATGTGGGTCATTTGAGGGTGCTGTCATAAAAATTGAGGGAAGAGAAGTTGTATGCCAAGTACACGAAAAGTGTGAATTTTAGTTGAAAGCAGTTGCCTTTCTAGGTCATGTGGTATCGGGGGATGGTATTAACGTGGATCCTAAGAAGATGAAAGTTATTAGAAATCGGCCTAGACCTTTGACCCGATCTGACATTACAAGCTTTTTGGGCTTAGTGGGTTACTATCAGAGGTTTGTGAATAGGTTCTCTTCTATTGTCTCTCCCATGACTAAGCTGACCCAAAAGAAGGCTAAGTTTGTATGGACTGATGAGTGTGAAAAGAATTTCTAAACCTTGAAGGATAAACTTGTGTCCGCTCCTATCTTGTCACTACCAGAAGTGTTAGAAGGGTTTGTTGTGTATTGTGATGCCTCTCGAATTGGTATGTGTTGTGTTTTGATTCAAAAGGGTAAGGTGATAGCATATGCTTCTTGACAACTCAACGTCCATAAAACGAATTACCCTACTTATGATATTGAATTGACCGTCGTGGTATTTGCTTTGAAAATTTGGCATATTTATTTGTATGGGGTGTATGTTGATATGTTTACTAATCATCTAATCATAAAGGTCTCCAATATGTATTCACCCAAAAAGATCTCAACTTGAGATAAAGAAGGTGGTTAGAACTTCTTAAGGATTATGATATGAGTGTATATTATCATATCGATAAGGCTAATGTTGTGGCCGATGCTTTGAGTAAAGTGTCTATGGGTAGCCTAGCTCGTGTTGGTGGTAGTGGGAAAGAAGTGGCTAGGGAGGTTCATCGGTTGTCCAGGTTGGGGGTTAGATTAGAGGAGGTTGATAATGGTAGTATTGCGGTTGTTGATGGTTTCAAAATCTTCCATGGTTGATGAGGTAAAAGCAAAGTAAGATCTTGACCCCTCCTTGTTAGAATTGAAGGCCTTGATGAGAGAGAGCAAGGTGGAGGTTTTCTCCCAAGAGGGAGATGGTGCCCTTAGATACCAATGTAGGTTGTATGTGCCTTGTGTAGATGACTTGAGGAAGAGTATTCTTGATGAGGCTCATCATTCTTCTTATTCTATTCACCACGGTTTTACAAAGATATACAGAGATTTGAGAAACGTGTTTTGGTGGGGAGGTATGAAGAAAGACATTGCCAAATTTGTGTCCGGTTGTCATAGTTTCCAACAAGTGAAAGCCGAACACCAAAGGCTGGGTGGCCTAACCCAAGACATAGAGATTTCTACTTAGAAGTGGGAGGAAATTAACATGGATTTTGTGGTTGGATTGCCTAAGACTAGAAAAGGTTTTAATTATATTTGGGTTGTGGTTGATAGAATGACAAAGTTGGCTCATTTCCTCTGGTCAAAATTACTTATAGGGCCGAAGACTATGCTAAATTGTACATTCACGAGTTGGTTAGATCGCATGGGGTGCCCGTGTCTATCATATTGAATCGTGGTGCTTAAATCACTTCACACTTTTGGAGGTCCTTCCAAAGAGGTTTTAGTACCAAGGTAAAACTTAGTATGACCTTTCATCCTCAAATGGATAGCTAAATCGAAAGAACTACCCAAACTCTTGAGGATATGCTTAGAGATTGTGTTTTGGAGCTTAAGGGTAGTTGGGATGATCATTTTCCGTTGATTGAGTTTTCTTATAATAATAACTATCAATCTAGCATTGGTGTGACTCCTTTTGAGGCCCTCTATGGTAGGCGTTGTTGTTCACCGATTAGGTGGTTTAAAGTGGGTGAAATGGCATTATTGGGTCAGGATCTGGTCATGGAGGCTATGGAGAAGATAAGGTTGATGAATTAAATATATTTGGATCAAATTTCACATTCTGACATGATATTATGGGATCGAATGTCACGTTCTAGATGATATATGTTTGGATTGGGTGTCACGTTCTGACACGATATGATGAGATCGGATGCCATGTTCCGGCATCATATATATTGGATCAGGTGCTATTGTAACACTAGATAAGATTACTGAAATATCCTGGAGTAGAGATGTGCGTATAATGCATCTTTCCATGCTCCATTTGCAAATCCAAGGCTAGATATGCGATCAACATGAAAAATTGAGCATGAAAATGGTCTCGATTTATTTTTAGAGCAATCGGATCAAAAGATGTTTTTTCTGTCCGAAAATGAAAAGCAATTATGGTGCATAATAGAGGTGCGTTATGCCTCTGTAGCAGACTTTCACTTATTATTTTTAAAATTTTTTTGATAAGATTGGAAAACTCGTCCGAAAATTTTCTGAAAAAAATACATAGGTGCACACTTAGTCCCTGTCACGGACAAGTCTATCTCGAGATGAAAGTTTTCTAAAACTTTATTAGGGGCATTCGAAGAATTTGTAACCCCTCATAAACTCAATACACGATTAAAATAGGTCATTTTGTGCGTAAAAAGGGTCAAAAATTTCATTCGAAGTCCTTTCTAAATCATTGAAAAGATAGGGTTTGAGAGAAGAGAAGAGAGAAGCATATCGAAGGCAAATTCTTGTATTGATGGCTTCATCCAGGTATGCAAGGCTAAGCTAAAAGTACTAGATTATTCTCTCATGTGCCCCATAGATAGTCATAGAAGAGTTAAAAGTCAAATGAGCCTACATACATGATTCTTGAATGGTTTGTTGAAAATTTTATTACTTACATGTTTTTTCATATGTTGATGATCATCATAAATTTTTTTGCTTTAATAGATTACTTTTCCTGAGATATTGCATAATTCTACATAATAATTTTGAAAGCATGCATGAATAAACCTAGAGATAGAGTCTGGAGCCTTGATTTGAGAATAAAGACTATGATTGTGATGTGAGAATGATGAGATACTGAGTTTATAGTCCTATGAGTCTCCATAAATGAACTTTAATGAGTTGTCCATTCGATTATTCATTAATAATTATTCTAAGCCTTGAGCTATTGATGGAGATTTTGATTGATGAGATGATGAGAATCCCTATGAGGATGATTGAATGATGAGTGCCTCTATGAGGCTGATTTAATATGAGTTGATTGAGATGATTTGATTGGATTGATTGTCTTATAAGCATTGAATCTTGAGAGGACTATTGAACACCAACAGAGTAAGAGTTAATCCCACTTGCACTCATTAAACTACGTTGCCAAGCATAGGTGAGGATTAGAACCGTCACATTGAGGTTCCCTCTTGATAGAGTCCCTAAAACTATAAAAGACTTGTTTGATTTGCTGGGGTCCCTGGTGGATTCGATTTGCTTCCTGCTTGGCAAGTACGAAATGACTGTGGCAATAATGGCAGCTTGTTGTACAATCACTGACTCATAAGTGAGTAATGTCGAATAAGAGATACTCCCAGAAAGTTCCCACCTTGAGTACTCTGAGTCAAGATAAGATGAGATGTGATAAGATGAGTTTAGTTGAGTTTTTTGAGATGAGTTTGATTTGATTGATGAATTGATTGTTTGATGTCTCACTTGTCTACTCTCTATTCTTTCTTTAGATAGATATTTGACATGATGATTGTTTACCATTCTGAGTTGATGATTGTTCCATATTATTCTACCCGATTCTATTTCATTCAGCTATTTTACATATCATACATTTCACATACTGATTGGTGAGCCTCCATTACTTCGGAGGATCCATTATATTTATTTTATCTTGCTTTAGTGTTAGAATTGATTAGCTTTATTTTTTGATTGAGGCAGCCATGTGGCTGTTATTGGCACCACTTGATAGTGATAGAGACTTCATAGACTAGAATTGAATGTTGATTGTTAAGACTTATTGAGCTAGTTCTTTCTTATAGCCTTTTGGTTATTATATTATTTTGAGATTTGATATATGCGCCCACTTACTTCCTTATGTCTTTCACTGATTAGTAGAGTTTATTGATTGAATGATTGTGATGAGGGTAAGTGGTTTGCTTGGGGACTAGCGATAGTCTCTGGGTGTTGGTCATGTCTTGGGTACCCTCCCGGGCCGTGACAAACTTGAGCTACGTCAAATTATTCAAACTTTATCCCAGACTGTCATAGCACCTACTACAAGATAATGAGCGGGTGAACAAGATGCACATGAGATATCTAGAGTCCAGGAAATTCTTGAGGATAAATTCGCCTGAGTTCACAGGGTCTACATCCTCTGAGGATCTTGAGAACTATGTGGAGGAGTTTCAGAATGTGTTCCAAGTGATGCATATAGATGATGCTGACAAGGTTAACCTGGCTACTTACTAACTCAAAAAGTGGCCAGACTTTGGTTCGACCAATGAAAGAAAGGTAAAGGAGAGGATGCCCCAGTGCTGACTTGGGCAATGTTTGAGGAAGTTTTCTTAGGGCGCTTCTTGCCAAGAGAATGAAGAGAGGCTAAGGTAAGAGAGTTCTTGAATTTGAAATAGGGATCTATGACTATGCAAGAGTATGGGCTAAACTTTACTCAGTTGTCTGAATATGCTCCGGACATGGTTACTAATATGAGGGGGAAGATGAGAATGTATGTGGATGGACTGAATAGAGGCTGAAGAAAGATGGGAAGGGAGAAATACTTGTGAGTGATATGGATATTGGGAGACGGATCACCTTTGTGCAACAAGCTGATGAGGAGAGGCAGCGTGATAGAGATGATTTCATAAGTAAGAAAGCTTAAAGATCTATCCATGAGATTGGAAAAAAAAGGGAATGGTAATAGATTTAGATGGGGCCAACACCATCATCTGCTAGTACACCAGCGCCAAAAATAAAAAATAATAAGAGGTCTCAAAATATTGGAGCCCATGGATCTCAATCACAAGCTAGTGTAGCTCAAGTTTCATGGAGTAAACCACCATCTGGTACATGTGGCAAATTAGGCATGGGTAAATGTCACGAGGGGAGTGATGTATGCTATAAGTGTGGCCAAGCAGGTCACTATCATAGAGAGAGTCCAAAGTCCACTAACCGGGCTCAATCTTCTGCACCAACCCCGCTAGCTAAAGGAAACCAGGGAGGTACTACGTCAGGCTCAAATGGGTCCACAAATCATTTGTATGCCATGGGTAGTCATCATTATCAGGAGAACTCCCTTGATGTTATGATAGGTATGATTCGAGCCTTTTCTCTTGATTGTTATATTTTGATGGATCCTAGTGCTACATTATTTTTTGTAACTCCTTATGTGGTCAGTAGATTTTATAGAACCCCTGAGAGTCTTCTTAAGCCCTTTGATTTTTCTACTCCAATGGGTGAGTCTATTCGAGCTTAGAGAGTCTATAGAGCTTGCGTAATGTCCATGCATGATATGGATACTATCATCGATTTGGTTGAGTTAAAGATGACTAATTTTTATGTGACCATTGGCGTTGATTGGCTTCACTCTTGTTATGACAACGTTGATTGTAGAGCCTGAACCATTAAGTCCCTTTCCCAAATGAACCAGTTCTAGAGTGGAAGGGTGATTCTATTCCACCTAGGGGAAGTTTATCTCAAATCTTAGAGCCAGAAAATTGATTTCTAAAGGTTGTATCTATCACCTCATGCAAGTGAAATTTGATGATGTTGAATCTCCTACTCTTGAGTCATTCTAGATTGTAAATGAGTTTCCTGAAATGTTTCTTGAGAATCTACTCGGAGTCCCTCCTGATAGGGAGATTGTCTTTAGGATTGATGTTCTTCATGATACCCAGCCTGTCTCAATTCCACCTTATAGGATGACCTTACTGGGTTGAAAGAGTTGAAAGAACAATTGGAAGATTTGTTAGAGAAGGACTTTTGTTAGGCTGAATATTTCTCCTTTGGGTGCCTCTGTCCTATTCGTGCGAAAGAAAGATGGATCCCTTAGAATGTGTATTAACTAGAGGCAACTGAATAAGGTCATAATAAGGAATAAATATCCTCTCCAAAGGATAGCTGATTTGTTTGACCAACTTTAGGGTGCCTCTATTTTCTCAAAGATAGACCTCCGATCTGGCTACCATCAGTTGAAAGTGAGACAATGTGATATTCCAAAGACAACCTTTACGACTAGTTATGGCCATTTTGAGTTCTTGGTTATGTTCTTTAGGTTGACAAATGCACCTACATCCTTCATGGATTTGATGAATAGGGCATTTAGACAAGACCTTGATATGTTTGTTATTGCATTCATCGACGACATTTTGGTGTATTCAAGAGATGAGGAGCATTGTAATCACCTCAGAGTTTTCCTCCAAACACTTAAGGACCATGATTTATATGCAAAATTCTCAAAATGTGAGTTCTAGCTTAAGTCAGTGGCTTTCCTAGGCCATGATGTCTCCGATGATGGTATTCAGGTGGATGCCAAAAAGATTAAAGCGGTTAAGAACTACCCTAGACTGACCTATCTAACTGACATAAGAAGTTTCTTGGGTTTGGTAGGATACTATGACTGATTTGTTAATAGATTTTCTTCCTTGTCCACACCATTGACTAAATTGACTAAGAAGAAGGTCATGTTTGAATGGTCTGATAAATATGAGAAAAGTTTTTAAGAGTTGAAGACAACTGACTGCGACACCAGTTTTAACCTTGCCCGATGGGACAGAGCACTTCATAATTTATTGTGATGCTACAAGAGTTAGATTAGGATATGTGCTGATGCAAAAGGGGAAGGTGATAGCCGATTCTTCCAGACTGTCATGACTCAAGCCTAGGGCCTAGACGTGACATAATGAATGAGAAGTCTGAAGACAACCCAAACAAGCCTCTTGATTGTAACATGCACACATCCTTGTTTATGGAGGTAAAATAAGCACCAACAAGATTCAAGTGTAAAAAGGGAAGAAGGACCAAGGGAAATCTTTCATAAACATATAAACATAAGAAGAGTCAAGCTTGAAAGCATATACAATTTAGTATCCAATAACACCTCTACTTTAGACTGGAATGGGGGCCAAGACATTTCCCGGGCTCACCCTCATAATAAAAAGTATCCAACATAAAGAAGAAGTCTCAACATAACATGAAATAAGTATATGTTTTCCTCAGAGTTGAGGTCTCACCAAAAGCTTTCTTGGGGAACCGAACTAGCCACGTGAAGGTGGATGATCAAAAGGAGCTCTGGTTCATAAGTGATTATATCATGTAGGCATAGAGTATGCATTAGTACGTTTCAATGTACAAAGTATGTGGGGTGCAATGCAACAAAGACATAAGCCAATATATTTAAAATGCATAATCATAAGCTATTGATATATAATGTCAATCTGACTTGCATGATCGATGCTCGTAATAAAACATGCTTGTAAATCATTTAACTTGCATAATATATCATAAATATGTGAAAATAGATCTCAACCGACAAAGACTAATTAGCTACAACTTGGAATCCAGGGTATGACACCCCCACAGTACAGGTGACCGGGCATGACATCCCCCGACGAAATGTGGTCTATTTGCCAATGCAAACCAAACATGATAATGTGTACTAGATGGATCCATAGTATCACAAGGTTAATATATAATCCTATGGTGGAACATAGTTTAAATACTAAAGAATTTATATAAGGACCTCTTGTGTTGAGCACCCTCTTAAGTCTCAATTGGTGCTAAGCCTAATCCCATGGCATACTTGAAATAATCATAAGTTTAATAACTTGAATGAAACATGATAACATGACATGAGTAGCTCTTAAACATGCTTGACGTCTAATAGTGAGCCTAACTTGAACATAAGAGTGAATAATAATCATGTATGGACCCTTGCTTTAACATGAATGGTTGACAAGAGATAAATTGAAATAGGGAAGAAATTGTTACTTGAAAATCATGGATACTTTTCATGAATTAGATACAAGATTTAAAGCCCTTAATCATTACGAAGTCACCTGACTTGTAAATTATATAAACAACTTGAGAATTCTTGTATGTAATTTCATCAAGAACATGGTGGGTTGATAATATTATTTAAAATCATACAACTCAAGAGTAAACAAGAAGTGCAAAATCAATTAAAAATCAACCCACCATTATTGTAGTAAAACCCCTAATTTGGGTGTCATAAAATCCATATCAAAAGTTTGTCATAGTTCATAGTTTTCATTGCTCCAATTGTGCATAGTCTCCATAGACATAAATCAACTTATGGAATAAGTTTAAAGTAGGCATTCATGCATAGTAAATCAATAACTAATAAAACGGCAACATAATTTTATGTTCATATTTCATAATAAAAGATACCCATAAGTAATACAACTTAAAATCATACACTTTTCATTAAAAAAAAAGGAGGTTGCACTCCATGGGTGAAAGGACCCATGGATGAAGACCCATATACCTTAAACCTTGAATTTCTTGAAATGAACTTGAAGGAGACTTGAAGCTTGAGATGGGATCTTGAGTTCCAAAATCATGCATGAAATCCTTGAATTTGAATGAGAGATTTGATAAAGTCTTGGAGAGGTTTTAGAGAGGGTTTTGTGAGTTATAGAGTTGAAAAATGGCTAAGTATGGAAGATTCCACGTTTAAATGGGCATGGGGCCATTACCCCAATGCCCTTGGACAAAATAAGAAAACTTGGAAAATTTTACACTAGTCTGCACCCCAGGCGTGACATGAACCAGATGTGCATGCCAAATTACGGTAGTCTACGCCCCAGGCGCTTCGCGGCCTAGGTGCGAATAACCACTAGAAATAGAAAATTAGCAAAAATCAGTTTTTTCTACGGGTCTTTTAAAATCTGAGTTATATTATTTCCCACTCAATTTTTCCCCTTGATCAAGAATATAAAGTCACATTTTCGAAATCATGTACGAATTTTGACATATAAGGAAATTACAATTATGAGACATTGCGAAGCACATGAGGGGTGTTTCATAGACAACTTAAGGTTCATGAGACAAATTATCCAACTCATGATCTTGAGTTGGTAGCTATAGTATTTGTAGTTAAAATATGGTGCCACTACTTGAATGGAGTGCATGTAGATGTGTTCACTGACCACAAGAGCTTGCAGTATGTCTTCCGTCTGAAAAAGCTAAACTTGCAACAGGGGAGATGGTTGGAGTTGGTCAAGGACTAAGAAATGAGAATCCTCTACCATCTAGGTAAAGGTAACATCATTGCTAATGCTCTTAGCAGGTTGTCAATGGGTAGCATAACTCATGTTGAGGAAGAAAGAGGGAACTAGCTAAAGAAGTGCATCGATTCGATTGGGAGTCTAACTTGAGGAAAATAGTGAGGGAGGAGTTAATGCTTAGAACGGGTCTGCTTCATCCTTAGTTATAAAGGTGAATGAAATGCAAGACCAAGAACAGGTCTGCTTCATCCTTAGTTATAAAGGTGAATGAAAAGTAAGACCAAGATCCTGTCATACTATAATTGAAGGAAGCTCTCCACAAACAAAAAGTGATGGTATTCTCCAAAGGGGGAGATGGAGTGTTGAGATACTAAAGTAGATTGTGCATCCCAGACTTTGATAGTATTCGAGATTTTATCATATCTTCTATAGCTCTAGATATTTCATTCATCCTGGCTCTACCAAGACATATGACGACTTGAGGGAAGTTTATTGGTGGAGTGGAAAGAAGAGGGATATTGTGAGTTTGTTTCCAAGTGCTTGAATTGCAAGCAACTGAAAGTTGAGCACCGAAAACCACTTGGATTAGCTCAGAACTTTGAGATTCCTAAATGGAAGTGGGAGAGATCAATATGGATTCCATTACGGGTATACCGAGGTCCCAAAAGAAATATGATTTTATATAAGTGATTGTGGATAGGATGACCAAATCAGCTCACTTCTTAGTAGTTAAGGCAACCAACACTGTGGAGAAGTATGCCAAGTTGTACATCCAAGAGATTGTAAGGTTGCATGGGGTTCCCTTGTCTATCATGTCAAAAAGAGAAGCTGAATTCACCTTCCAATTATAGAGATACTTCCAGAAAGAATTAGGTATTAAAGTGAATCTGAGCACAACCTTCCATCCACAGATAGATGGCCAGGCAAAGCGTATAATTCAGACGTTAGAGGATATGTTGAGAGCCTATGTTCTTGATTTCAAGGGAATTTGGTATGATCACCTACCATTGATTGAATTTGTATATAACCATAGTTATCATGCGAGAATTCAAATGGCC
>JAABOM020000075.1:7725280-7742108 GCA_011800125.2 Solanum clarkiae | reverse complement strand
CAATTTTAATCCATATTTTTTGCTAAAAATGCATATATCTACATACATAGATACATACATCCATTAAATGATTAGTGGTTAAATTTTTCCTTATTTGGACTAATAAGAGTGAAAGTTTAAGACAAGACGTTTAAGAAATATTCACCCACCCTTAAATGATTAGTAGTTAAATTCTTTCGTATTTGGATTTGTAAAAAAAGTGGAAAGGCAAGACAATACAACAAGTTTTAGTTGTTATATGAAAAAGTTTTAAGCTTCATAAAATGATAACTTTGTGATTTAAATTTTATCAAAGAGTTTAATTTTTAAGATTCGAACTAACTGCTCAATTTTTTTTATGTAGAAAGAATGGTAGAAAATTATTTCTTCTTGAGAAAAAAATGAGACCTTATGCAAATTATAAAAAGAAGAAATTTTAACCTTTCAAATCTATTGAGTATAACAATGAAGATAGGTTATATGTTAAAATGAAGATCTCTCTGGTTAATGGGACATACAACTATATAAAAAAAAAATTGTAAAAGCCTAGAAAATTGTTTCTCCCTTTTTAAAAGAAAATGAGAACTTTTTTCCTCTTACAATTTAAGATTTAGAAAAAGATCTTTTTTAGATTTCTTATGTGCAAAAACAAAGATATCTCATTTGTAAACGCGCTAGTAAAAATGACACGGAATTACTATTATTAAATTTCTTCGAAAGACTGAAAAATCATTTCTTCCCTATAGGAGTGTTATAGAACAACATACCTTATGCGAAAGGCTTGAATGATGTAGAAGTATTAACTGAGATTTGCTTTTTCCTCCTTGCCCTAGCTTGCCAGAGCAGTTAACAATGAAATTGTGTAGAGAATATATGATAACCCTAGTGAGTGAAAAAAAAAACACAAATTTATAGAAGTTGAGATTTAATCTTGTACGTCCATTAAATATCATATCTAATGGTTGAGATTTGATCTTAATTAAATATCAGTTACAAGCTTCATATTAATTAAATCACACCTAAATAAAAGTCTAACATTCTCTTACTCGGCCCGAGGACCACATAACACTAATATTTAATGATATATGTATAAATTACACATAAGATAAATCTATTTTGTAATATACATGATATGCATCATAATATAACGAATCACTAGTGTGAGTTATGACAGGTATATATATATATATGATGTGCACTATATAATCCTATATATATTGTGCACTTGTTCGTTTTAAGTATCACAACATTTCCTATATATTAGCTTTTTAGTGACAAATTATAATTGAATATTTATGTACTTTCTTTAGAATTTTCACCGATAATTTTTGAGACAATTCATCAATTAATATGACATAATGTAAATATTTTACATGTGTCAAAGGATATCTCATTTGTTTCTTTCATTCTAAGAATTCACTAAGAGAAAATTTTCATACAAAGTCATCAAATCATAAGACAACAATAATACTTTAATTTAAGAAAAATATAAAATTACTCCCACTTATCCTTCAATTATGCCTATGTTACTTATATCTATACTTCAGAGTCTGGCCAACTAGGGAGTAAATTTATTCTTCACTCTGGATTCAAGAGATGTTGGAGTGGATAGAACACAATAGCATAGGGAGCTTGTTCAATAGTAGGAAACTAGGTTGATTTATGTAAGGGAGACCTGTAACAACTACCCTTACACCTTGCTTTGTTCATATACGAGAAGATAACTTTAATGTATTTTTATTGGTCTATCCATCCCCGCTCAACGATGTAGCTAAGCAGTCAATAACGGTAGGCCGGTGGAGGCGTGCAACCCCATTCAGGTAAATTGAACCCCGTGAATCAATAATTGGGAAACCAGACATAGAAAGATGTCGTTAAGACTAGACAAAGTCGAAAAAGGCAACAACCCTGGAATTGCATCTCTAATTGATATCTTGGGTGAAAGTCATCTTAATTTACTAGAAAGTTATTTCTTTTATAATTTATTTTCCCTATAGCTAAAACTCTTTTTACTAAAACACCATGACCGTGATAACCAAGAGAAGCGACTGGATACATTCAAATCCTTTGGATTTGACAACCCGGCTCTTTAATTAGCACCAGTATATTACTTGTGAGACCGCATACACTTGTGTATGCTAGGGAAGCAATACCTATTGTGGTTGGTGAGATGTCACCCTCATTTTTTCTGAAGGACTGATGGTCCATGCTATGTCTTTATTGTAGTATAAAAGGAGCTTGTCCAAGGAACAAAGAAAACTTTGGAAAAATCACAAATTGAATATTCTTGTTGCTTCAAAAGCTTTCTCTTGGCTCCTAATGTGAAGATACAATTATTACGTTCAATGGACCTGATAGAAAACTTCTATAGTTTTCTTTTATGTTATTGGTTGTGTTGTGTTGCAAATTGTAAGATCACTCCTAGTCTGTAAAGGAACGTGACCATTGTTTATATTATACCCTTGAGAGTTGTCAAACCTCGTTGGTTGGGTGTAGCCTTAAGGTGTAGTGGTGTTGTAGTCTAACTTCATCTAGGAGGTGAGAGTGTAGACTAGTTATTGTTGCTACTCATAACTTGTAACTGGGTTGCAAGTGGGAATGGTGAGAAACTGAGGCAAATAAGTCGTGTATGTTATATTTATTTACCTTGCTCATTCATTTAGTGGATTTTGGGTAATCCTGTTTGACAGGTCATGGTTGTTCCTCCCTTGAGCAAGGAGTTTTCCACGTTAAATGCCTATGTTTTGTTCTTTGCTATTTGTCTTCTTTAGTTTCTTCATATCGTTTTCAAAGGACTTGATCCCTTACTGTGGTATACACGTATCTCGTTCAACAATATGCCTTTTGGGATATGATAAATGAATGAAAAGACTTCTACTAAACCTTCCTCTTTTTCTCAAAAGTTTTCTAAACTCCAAAAGTGGTATCATAGCATTTCTTCTTAAGGTACCTGTAAGGCAAAAGGCTAGGATTTTCTGTGGTTCTTTAAAGGTAAGAACTGAGCAGTAGTAACATGGCATCCAAGAGCTTCTTGGGTGTAGGCCTTTCTATGTTAACAGAAGAAACTTATCACATACGGGTGCTTAAAATGAAGGCTTATCTCAAAGCTCTTAGTTTATGGGAAATAATTGAAACTGAAGATGATCCTCTTCCAATTGGGTTGGACGCACAAATAAAGATTTATGAAGATGCAAAGTCAACAAAACCAAAGTCCCCCACATATCTTCATTCAACACTTTCAGATGTGATTTTCAAAAAGAAGAATGGCTGGTAAAACACCTAAAGAAGCATGGGAGAATCCAATAAAGGAGTTCGATGGAAGTGATCGAGTGAAGATCATCAAACTTTTGACTCTCAAAAGAGAATCTGAGATGTTAAAGATGAAAGAAGGAGACATAGTGAAAGAGTATTCTGCCAAAATTATGGAGATGGAAACAAAATAAGGTTGTTTAGTGAAACCTTTCCAGATCCAAAGGTGGTGGAGAAGATGATGGTAAGCTTACCAGCAAAGTTCGAGTCCAAGATTTCCTCAATAGGGGAATCTTGTGATCTAGAAACTCTTTATCTATAGCGAGGTTGATAAGCAAGTTGCAAGCTCAAGAACAATAATCAAGTATAAGAGATGATGAAGTAGCTGAAGTGGCATTTTAGGCACAACATAAAGGCAAGCAGCCTGTGAAGGAGTATAAAAGGATAGAAGGAGATAAAGCAGCAAAAGAAAAAATATGGAAATAATCTTCAAAGGAAGGGAAGTTTCCACCTTGCAACCGTTGTAAAAGAACCAATTATCAAGAAAAGGACTGCTGGTTCGAAGGAAAACCAATGATTCTATGTAGATTCTGTAGAAGGATGGGTCATATTAAGAAGAAATTTAGGGTCAAGCAGAATGAACCACAACAGCGCCATGTGCAACAAGCTAATTTTGTTTAAAAGTTGGAAAAGCAAGATGAAAGTTTGCTTGTGGCTTCTCATGAAACAAACACAGCCAACAAATCCTCATGGTTCATAGACAGTGAATGTAAGAGCCATATGTCACATAATAAACTCTTGTTTCACACACTTGATAAGTCATTCAAAGCTAAAGTTAAAGTTAGTTTCCTTTCAAACTACACAAGGTACAAAGTTTATACATGATGTATCATATGTCCCTTATTTAGCATGTGACTTTTTATGTATGGATCAAACGATGTCTAAAGGCTATTACTTTTTTTAAGGGAATACATTGTTTGGTTATTTTGCTAAAGATATTCTAATTGTTCAAGTAGAAATGGTGGATAAGACTTTTCCTTTGGATGGGAAGTTTGATAGTACAAATTTTGCAAGTATGGATGAGTCTTGGTTGTGGCACAAAAGATATGGTCATTTTAACTATGCTACTCTAAAATATCTGTATGAAAAGGGCTTACCTGTGGATTTGCCTAAGATTTCACTATCTAAAGAGGCTTGTGAATCATGTCAAATAGGTAAGGTACACAAGAAAGCATTTCCCAAAAATGCTACATGGAGGGCATGGGGACATCATCATTGGGCACAATAATTATTTTGTGCTCTTTATTGATGACCTAACAAGGATGACATAGGTGTAGTTTTTTTTGAATAACAAGTCTCAAGTATTTTCAGCTTTCAAAAAATGTAAAGCTTTTGCAGAAAGGCAGAAAGGCAGAATGGCTATAAGCTAAAGGCCTAGAGGTCAGAAAATGGTGGTGAATACATTTAAAATGATTTCAATAAGTATTGTGAAGATACAGGGATTGATCACAAGTTGACATTAAGCTATTCCCCCGAACAAAATGGAGTCCCAGAGATGAAGAACAAGACGATTATTGAAATGGCTAGATGTTTGTTGCTTGGAAAGAAAATACCACAAAGCTTTAGATTGAAGATGTGGTTCAACTCCAGTATATCTGTTAAATAGGGTGCCAACTAAAGTTGTTGATGAAAGGTGTGACGAACCAAAATGGATCAATGAATGGCACTCATACCTAACCTCCTAAGTGGGCAAACAATGATACAAGTCCCAACCAACATTAGCAGTTCAACTTATGAAATACAATAGTAATATGAATGCTTAAAGTTATTGTCACGCCTCCGGAGAGGACCCAAGATGTGGCCGGCACCCAGAGACTATTTTTAGCCCCCAAGTGAACCACTTGGCCTCATCGCATTCATTCAGTTAATCATTTTACTAATCAGCGTAAGTTAATAGAATGTAAACATGCACATCTATCATCTAGTCTCAAGGTAATAGCATAATTGAAAGGCTAGTAGAAAGAACTAGCTCACAATCTTATCAATCAACATCCGACTCTAGTCTATGAAGCCTTTGTCACTATGCGGTGCCAATGACCAACCCATGGCTATCTCAATCAAAATAAAAGATAAGCAATTCTAAACTCTAAAGCATGATGAAAAATAATGAAATGAATCCTCCGAAGTAGGGGAGGCTCACCAATCTGTTGAACACTTGAAGGTCCATAATGATTCGCCTATTGATGACCTCTATCCTGCGTATCTACATCATAACACGATGCAGTCCAAAGGGGATGTTAGCTTTTGGAATGTATTGATATGTAAAATAGTTGAATGAAAACCGAACCAGGTAGAATAATATAGAAGCAATATCAACTCAACATAATAATTAATCAACATATCAAATGTCTATCTAAAGAAAGAATAAAGAATAGACAGACGACCCATCGACCATTAATCAAATTAGACTCATCCCAAAAAGACTCATCTCAACTCATCTCATGACATCACATCTCATCTCCTCTCATCCTAACTCAAAGGGACTCATCTCAACTCATCTCATCTCATCTCATCTCATCTCATCTCTACTCAAAGTACTCAGTTAGAAATTTTTTGGGAGTTTCTCCTATCCAACAATAATAACTTATGAGCCAGTAATCGCACATCAATCACGGTAATGTTGCCACAGTCGTTCTGTACTTTCCAGGTGGAGAATGAATCGAAACCACATGGACAAGTCCAAATGGAGTCAGCAAATCTATAAGTCCTCTATTGATTTCAGGGACTTCTAATCAGAGAGGACCTCAACATAATATGATGTGATGGTCTGGATCCTAAACTACGTTTGGCTACGTAGTTTGACGAGTGCGAGTTAGTTTAACTCTTACTCTTTCGGTGCTCGATACTCCTTCCATGATTCAATGCTCATAAAATAATCCATCTAATTAAACTATCTCAATCCAATCATCTCAATCAGCCTCATAGAGACAATCATTCAATCATAGAGACTCTAATACTCTCCTCAATCAACATCTTAATCAATAGCTCAAGGCTTAGAACGATCATTAGGCAACAATCAAATAGACAAAATGTTAGAGTTCATTTATGGAGACTCAAAAGGCCATCAAGTTGCATTAACTCATCATCATTCTCATATCACAATCACAATTTCTATCAACATTCTCAATCAAAGCTCTAGATTCAATCTCTATCTTCTTTCATGCATGCTTTTAGCCATTAACATAAAGGGTTTTATGCAATATCTCAAAAAAGTATTTAATTCAAGAACAAGTTTATGATGATCCTCAACATGTGAAAAATATTTACATTTAATATAGTTTTCAAGATATAATCAATAAAATCATGCATAAACTCAAGAACCTTTAATCAACCATCTAAGACCATCAGTGGAGCACATGAGAGAACAATCTCACATTTTCGTTTAGCCTTATATACTTGGGATCAAGGCTTTCCAAATCACCTGTCAAGAATTCTCCATCGTTACGTTCTGCTTGTCTCTCTCTCAAGCCCTATCTTTCAAGTCTAATCAAGAAGGACTTAGAATTGGGCCTTTGACCCTAATTACTCATCAAAACGACCTAGATGGGTAGTTGTTCACGTTTAAAAGAGGTGGGAAAAAGTCTAGGATACCCCTCAAAAGATTAAAATTTTTAAAATTGGTGTAGCAGTCAAGTTGACAAGTCCGCGACAAGGACTTGTCATGCATATGTTTATTATGGAAATTAATCCCGTCAAAAAATTGAGAAAACATATAAGTGTGGGTGCGCATTGGGTCCACACCCTCACTGTTTTGGGTCCACGATAGGTCCACGATAGGTCCGCATCATGGCCCTGTCGCGTACCCTTACTGTTTTGGTAAATTTTTGTGAAAATAAAATTTTGACTCGGTTGCTCTTAAATTGGGTCGAGACCATTTTCTGACTTGATTTTTTGTGTTAATTTCAATTCTGGTCTCGAATGTTCCATCTGAGCCTGGGAAGATGCGTTGCGTGCACATCTCCATTCAAGGGGTATTTTAGTAAATTTACTGGGTGTTATATTTATTGAACAAGAAACAACAATAATCACTAAGTCTATTACATAGTGTTTTCGAAAAAACTGAAAGTCATGACATGACGGATACCTAATCTCAAATACTAAGTCTAAGAGTACAAATACAAAAATAGATAAATAAAATAGTTTATGTTCGAAAACAATGGATAGCATATCATAACCGATAGAATCCAACATGAGCTAGAAAGTTAGCTAACCTTGAAATATGATATGCTGACGATTGGCTAGAGCTACGGGCGAGTCGAAGTCAATGGAACATTTGTTGCACTCCACAAAAACAATAAAAAAGAAAAATAAAAGTAGGGGTCAGCACAAGGCAACATGTACTGATTAGGTATCATCAACCTACTTAAAATAGAAATCAATATACATAAAGCAATAGCAGGAAATCAACTACAACACTTAATAATGGCAAGCAACAAACAACAAGTGTAAGTGACAATATAATGAAAGAAGTATATAATCTGTCAATATATCAAGAACACACATGAGGACTCACAACTCCACACCATTCTTTTTTTGGGAGATAAGTTCTTTGAGATTAAGTATATTAAGTCATTTTCATATGTTTTCCTTTTAAAATTATCATGCGGGAACGTGGGATCCGCTCCAATATATATATTATGATGGAAATATACATATTATGATGGAACGTGGAATCCGATCCCATAATATTGTGTAAGAATGACATCTGATCCAAATAATACCATATAGAAATGTGACACCCGATCCAAATATATCATGTCAAAACTTGACACCCGATCCAATTATATCATGACAAAATATGACAACCGACCCAAATATATTTAATTAATCATTCTTTATTATTACTTTCTACTTCATTAACAATATTTCATCAAGACTTCATTATTCAAGGCATCACTTTGGTAGAGTAAATTTAAGATTATAGATTTCATAGTCTTGAGATTGCAGACCAATCACAATTCATATTAATCATCCAAATCACAATAATTAAATGCATAGAATAATTTCACAATATCACTCAACAAATATCAATTACTATAAAGAGGCTTAGTAACATATAGAATAAATCATAATCTACCCCAAGTCGAAGAACCAAAATTAAGCAAGATAATTCACCAATGTCTTTTCCTTCTTCAATGACTCAAAACAATTTCAATCTATCAAATATATAATCTCCATAAGAATACGAATTCAATGACACCCATATTGCTATATTTATTTTTGATTAAAAAATTGGGTAAAAAAGTCACTCCGAGTCTCTGAATTCGAATACAGATTTTTCTTTAGATTATATCTACCCATAATAAAATAAACGTATACGCCAAATTTTAGTCAAATCTGATCATTAGTCGACCCTGAAAATCAAGATTTTATTCTAAGAACCCTAGGGCTATATTTTTAGTTTGGTCCTAAACTTATAAATTAAAATTTATATATGATTTACATGGAAGTTGGAACCTATCTTAATCACAATAATTTGACTAGATATTAATTAATGTCCCATGAAATATGGAACAACCAAACAACTTCAAGAAATTTTCTTTCCGTCCATATTCAAAAACCACAAATAATATATTCTTGTCGTTTGGCCCTTTCTTAAACTCCACCTAAAGCAAGAGATTAGTACATTGGGTTGGTCCTCCTTTTTAAATCCGTATTACTTACCACTTTATTACTAAGTAGAACCCTTACCTGATCTCTAATTAAATTAGCCCCTTTAGTTAGTTTTAGTTTAGAATGGTGTCCTTATGCACCTCAAATCATTAGGTGGTGACTCTTGAAACATCTTTTTTGAATTCCAATAAACAGTTGTCCATGACATCATACAAGATCCCGTTTTGCGAAAAAAATAGGGCGTGACACAAGGCAAGATATATGCACCAACAAGGAATAATTATATCGCTTCTTCATTCAATGCAAGTGTTAAGTGAATAATCAACGGCCAAAAGAAATGAAAACGTGATGAAGAGGATACCAATTCTATTCTTCATTATTTTCAATTCAATTTTTCTCATTAAATGTAACACCCCACACCTTACAACACTAGTACAATGCAAATAAAACGTGACATGGTTTGGTCAAATTAGCGCTAATTTTTAAAAGTTCTTGAATCTCGTGCTAATGGGCTATATGTGCGTCCAATGCTTAAGAGGGTCGAGTGTATACATGTTTTGTGTTAAATTGAGGAGATTACGGCCTTAAATGAAGTGAGAGAATTGAGGTGCTTGTAGGAATTAACAATCCAGCAAGTGAGTCACCTACTTGCTTAGCTTAAATTTGCTAGCTAAACGGAGACGAGGCTCGACGTCGAATTTGTCCAAACTCGATTATGAGTAAAGTCTATGTTAAGGGTGTAACTTTGGCCCATGTTTTAGCATCATAAATGAACTATATTTTTAGCCTAAAAAGGATATTAAAAAGGGCCCAAATACATCACAACACACCTAATAAATTGAGCCCAAAATAAGTGAAAGGAAAGTTGGAAAATAGGCAGTCCAAGCCCATCAACTTGGAGACCTATTTAGGCCCAAGTATGAGGGCCAAGCTGGTGGATAATCAGCTTGATAATGTGTGGTATAAGGTGGTCAAAAGGTCAAGAGAAGGTCGGCCAAAGACCCCTTTATAAAGGGCTCCAAAGCAGCTCCACTATTCATTTCTCAACTTGAACACAAAAAAATCAGATTGCTCTCTCTATTTCCTCTCAACTTTTCTTAACTTTGTAAAGCAGCTAAAAGGGACTTCTAGGGTTCTTAGATAATCCCTACACCTTGAAGTAAGTGGTAAGTAAGTTTACACATGTGTTTATTATGGTTTTCTTATGAAAAACAAGAAGTATATGCTAGTATGTCATGCTGGAAATTTGAGACAGCTTGTGCTGAGAAAGTTGTTGCACACTTGTCTTTTGTTTTAGTTATATTTCTATGGTTTGTGGGCTGTATTATGAAGAGAAGTTGATCTTATTATCATGGTTTGAGTTATAGATATTATCCTAAAGTTGCTGCCCTGATTTTGGTTTCATTTAACAAGCGCGTTTTATTGTGTTATCTCAAGTGTCATGTTGATTGGAACTTGTGGGCTGATAAATGTAAGGCTATTGCCTCATGTACTTAATGACTGATTTATTACTGTTTTGGGACTGATTCAAGGCTGTTTTTATGTGTAAATGTTGCTGGAACAGTTTGGTTTGATTTGGAATAGGTTTGGAGTTGTCGACGTCGAAATGTAGCAAAGGAAGGTAACGTTATGCTGTCCAGTTTTAGGTTGTGTAAAATTATTATGTGTTGTGCTTTGTGGGCTTTTGTAAGACTGTTATGGTACTAAAACAAGCTAGACATGATGTGTACATGAGAATATGTACTAGAAAATACGATTAGAGGTGAAATGGTTGAAAGAATACGCTAGGGTTTATAATTGTCCGCTTGCTGCCCATATGTTGTTTTTCTATGAGATTGGGCTTCCAAAGTGTATCTATTGGCTGCTAATACTAGTTTTATCATCTACTATGTTGTAGAAAATTATTTAAAGGAAGTGAAGGTTATTTCAAGATAGTAAAAAGGTCATACAACGAGGTATGTAAGGCTACTTGACTTCGTATTATTTGGCATGAAAAATAGATCCTTCCTTGGCACATAAAGGCATCTACCAACTCTGACACAACTATTAACCATGTCTACCCTATTGCACATGTTAATATGCTTTCGTATATAGTCATATTCAAATCTGCATATATGCTTGGATACCAAGTCACATGGGTTCTTGTTACTAAATAAAGTTCACGACTTGTTCCATTTCATACGCATTTCATTATTTGTGTAACATACTCTTTTTCATTGTCATATTGTCTTGTATGATTATCTACATGTCACATGCTACATATACAGTCCTACAGCTCTAATATTGTGACCACCAAAAGAACCATCTCAAAGGTAATTGAAAGATAAAGTACATTGTTTACTGATAGGTGGTAGCCCGAGGGGTGGAAGTAACACCTAGCCAGGGACGATCCTATCATGGGTGGTAGCCCGAGGGGTTAAGGAAGAACCTAGCTAGGGACGATCCCGATATACAGTTTCTGATAGGTGGTAGCCCGAGGGGTGGAAGTAACACCTAGCCAGGGACGATCCTATCACGGGGGGTAGCTCGAGGGGTTAAGGAAGAATCTAGCCAGGGAAGAACCCTATACAGTTCACCACTGATCAGTTAGTCATTTGTATTACAGTTGTGCACAGATTATACAGTAAAGGTAAAGTGATATAAAGAACATAAAGTATGTGATCCCACAGTATAACTAAAGGTGGTCTCTTATGCTACACCAGTGTACAGTTTCACTTGAGTTGTTATATCATATACAGTGTTTCCTGCCTTACATATTCAGTACATTATCCCCTACTGACGTTCCTTACGGGGGACCTGCATTTCATGCTGTAGGTACAGGTGCTAGTAGATCTCCCCAGTAGGAGTACAGGATATTCAGCTGCTGTTACCAAGCTCCAGGTTGCTTCGAGGTTTTTTATGTCTAGAGCTTATATGTTTGTATTGCACAGTTTGTTGAGGAGGGGCCTGTCCCGACCCTTATCAGTTACTTTTCCTTATCTAGAGGCTTTGTAGACTATGTAAATTAAAGTGTGTTCATGCCTCATACTTTAGACACCATGGCCCCAACGGCCTAGTCATATGCATTTCCTTTTGGCTTGTTATCACTGTTTATTTTCTTAAAGGCATGTCAAATGTAGAAATCCCTTATAATACGTATAGAAAGAGCATAGATACAGGTTGGTTCTCCCGGGCCTTACCGGCAATGGGTGCCAGTCCACCCTAACGGTACTTGGGGTGTGACATTAAACTCAAATTATTGCTCGTGAGTTTGATTCTACTCAAATCTCATTTCCGATTTAATCTATTTTTTCCTCAGTTTTTTTTCCTTGTATTCATCTATGTTTATTCATTATTCGATCGAGTAAGTATAGACCTTTATGGTGAGATTCTAGCTCAGGTCTGCAATTTTTTTTATTTCTATTTCATTTCTTGTTGGTTCTGAAATGATGAACCTTCTCTAATAGATATGTGGTTCTTCTTGGTTTAGCAATGTTCATTCTCAGTTGTTTGCTTTTCTTGAATTTCTGATAAAATTATTTTTTTTCCATATTCAGTCTTAGATTTTGATTATTTTATGTCTTATGAAGCTGTTTATTCTATAACTTTGTACAAGTATATTTCAATCTAGTTAAATTTGATTTTAAGTAAAGTATAATGATGGTTGAAAAACAAAAAAAAAAACCATTTCCCTTCTTATTTCATAATTGGTATCTTATTATAATTTTATCACAAGAAGAGAAAGAAGACCGTATAATTTTCATAGTATCATAGTAACATTAATTTATTGATGATAATGCTTAATTAGTTATAATTTTTTAAAGGAAGTACAAAATGCAATCTAGACAAATGAAGAAGCACAGGGGGGAAAATTCGAAATTTTTGATCAAAGAGGAAAAAGATGTTGACCACGATGCACAACAAGGAGTACTAAACTAAATGAATAGTTCCAACATCATTACGGTAATTAACATATCAGTAATTTCTCGATATGTGTCTCGCACGTGTGTTCCATGTTGCCGACATAATTGTTGAGCATGAAATGATTAGATAACAAATTATATACATGCTCAACAATTATGTCAGCAACACAGAATGCTGTTAAAAATTGTATATAATTTGTTATCTAATCATTTCATGCTCAACAATTATATCGGCAACATGGAATATACATGCAAGACACGTATCAAGAAATCAGTGATATGAAACTAACCATAATGATGTTGGAACTATTCATTGAGTTTAGTACTTCTTGTTGTGCATTGGGGTCAATATTTTTTCCTTTTTGATAAAAAATTTCGAATTATTCTCCTTGTCCTTCTTCATTTCTCTAGAATGCATTTTATACTCCCTTTAAAAAATATAACTAATTAAACATTATCATCAATAAATTAATTTTACTAATAATACGTTCTATGAAAATTATATTGTCTTCTTTCTCTTCTTTTGATAAAATTATAATAAGATACCAATTATGAAACAAAAAGGGAAAAAAATATTTTTCAACCATTGTTATGCTTTACTTAAATCAAATTTAACTAGATTGTGATATACTTATACAAAGTTGTAGAATAGACAGCTTCATAAGGCATAAAACAGTCAAAATCTAAGACTGAACATAGAAACCAAAATTTTATAAGAAATTGAAGAAAAGCAAACAACTAAGAATGAACATTGCTAAACCAAGAAGAACCACATATCTACTAGAGAAAGTCCATAATTTCAGAACCAACAAGAAAAGAAATAGAAATAAAAAAAGAATTGCAGACCTAAGCTAGAATCTCACCATAATGGTCTATACTTACTCGATCGAACAATGAATATACATAGATGAATGCAAGGGGAAAAAGAGGGAAAGATAGATAAAACGGGAAAATAGATTTGAATAGAATCAAATTCACCGGCAGTAATTTGAGTTTAATGAGCAAAATGCAATTGAAAATAATGAAGAAGCAAATTGGTATCCTCTTCATCGTGTTTTCATTCCTTTTGGCATTGATTATTCACTTAACACTTGCATTTAATAAAGAAGCAATAAAAAATTTTTCTTGTTGGTGCAAATGTCCTCAAGCTCCTAGCTCTAGCTCACAGGAGCCCTCAGTTGCTACTTGACTCAGAGACTTCTTGAGGATGAACCTGCCAGTGTATACGGGGTCAAAGGTGGAGAAGGACCCGCAGAACTTTATTAATAAAATGTATAAGGTCCCGAAAGCTATGCATGTTGATGAGATTGAGGGAGTTGATCTTTCTTCCTACAAGTCGAAAGACATTGCTAATGTGGTACAACCAATGGGAGGAGAGTACGGGCGAGAATGCAGAGCCTACAGAATGGGAAGAGTTTGAAGCCACCTTTCTTGACCATTTCTTTCCTTAAGAGCTGAGGGAAGCGAAGGTGGATGAGTTCGTGAACTTGAAATGGGGAGGGATGATGGTTAAGGAGTACAACCTTAAGTATACTAAGCTTTCCAGGTATTCTCCGGAAATGGTAAAAGATATTAGGGCTAGTATGAGGAAGTTTGTATCTGGCTTGGGCAAACATGTGCAGAAAGAATGCAAGGCGGCCTTGTAGATTCCCGACATGGATATCTCCAGAATCATGGTGTATGCCCAACATACCAAGGAGGATAAGAAAAGGGATAGAGAAGAGCAGATAAAAAAAAGGCAAAATTAGTAGGACATGAGCCTAGCCAGCAAAGGCAGAATAAGGGTGACAAGTCCTACTTCAAGAAAAGATCATCTCATCATACACCTTCTCTAGTGAGTGCGCCCATTCAGTGAAACAGGTATGATCAGAAATTTCATGGTTACCAAAATTACAGGACTCAGGGTACCTAATCTCAGGCCTGTGTGACACAAAGTGCAAGGGGAAAGCCACTTTATGACAAGTGTGGTAAGCTTCATCTGGGTGAATGTCGTGTGGGTAAGGATGTTTGCTAATCATGTGCATAGACTGGTCACTTCCAATATGAGTGTCCAAAGAGGAGGCGAGGAGAAGGGAGTAGCAGGGCACAGTCCTCCGCAGCACCTCTACCAAGCAATCATCAGAGGGGCACTACTACTGGTACAAAAGAAGGGACAAATCGCATTTATGCTATGGGTAATCGACAGGATCAGGAGGCTGCACCCGAGGTGGTTACTGGTGTGCTTCGAGTCTTTACTTTTGATTGCTATATTCTGCTTGACACAGGTTCTACTTCATTTTTTGTGACTGTTTTTGTGGCTAGTAATTTTGGGATTCTACCAGAGAGTCCGCTTGAACTTATTGCTGTTTGCACTCCTACTGGTGAGTATATCTTAGTTGACAGGGTTTATAGGGATTGTGAGGTATCCATTTATGTAGAGACATCTCAGCTGACTTAGTAGAATTGGAGATGGTTGATTTTGATGTGATACTTAGCATGGATTGGCTTCACGCCTATTATGCTTTTGTTGACTGTAGAATCCGAATCGTTAGGTTCAAATTTCCTAATGAACCTGTCTTAGAGTAGAGTGGGAGTTCTGTTGCACCTAAGTACAAGTTTAACTTTTATCTTAGAGCCAGAAAATTGATTTCCATGGGTTGTATCTACCACCTCGTGCAAATTAAGTCTAATGATGTTGAATCTTCTACTCTTGAGTCAGTCCTGATTTTGAATGAGTTTCTTGAAGTGTTTCCTGATGATTTACCTGGATTCCCTCCTGATAGAGAGATTAACTTTAGGATTGATATCCTTCCCGAGACCAAACCCATTTCAATTCCACCTTATAAAGTGGCCCCTGCAGAGTTGAAAGAATTGAAAGAACAATTAAAAGACTTGTTAGACAAAGGTTTCCTAAGGCCTAGCGTCTCTCCTTGGGGTGCTCCTGTCCTATTCATGCATAGAAAAGATGGGTCTCTCAGTATGTGCATAGACTACAGGAAACTGAACACGGTTACAATAAAGAACAAGTACCCTCTTACCAGGATAGATGATCTATTTGACCAACTTGAGGGTGCTATTTGTTTTGCCAAGACAGACCTTAGATCGGTTTACCATCAGTTGAAGGTGAGGGAAGATGATATTCCAACGATAGCCTTTAGGACAGGGTATTGCCATTTTTAGTTCTTGGCTATGTCCTTTGGGTTGATAAATGCACCTACAGCCTTCATCGATTTGATGAATAGGGTATTCAGACTGTACCTTGATATATTCGTGATCGTATTTACTGATGATATTCTGGTATATTCAAAGGATGAAAAGGAGTATTTTAAGCATCTAAGAGTGGTTTTGCAAATGCTCAAGAACCATGAGTTGTATGCAAAGTTCTCAAAGTGTGAGTTTTGGCTTAAGTCCGTGACTTTCCTAGGCTATGATGTTGAGGGAGATGGTATTCGGGTAGATACCCAGAAGATTAAAGCGGTTAAGAACTGGCCAAGACTAACTTATCCGATAGAAATAAGAGGCTTCTTGGGTTTGGCGGGCTACTATCGATGGTTTGTTGAGGGCTTCTCTTCTTTGTCAGAACCATTGACTAAGCTGACTCAGAAGAAGGCCAAGTTTCAATGGTCTGAGAAATGTGAAAAGCATTTCCAAGAGTTGAAGACTAGATTGATTAGAGCACCAATTTTGACCTTGGTAGACGGGATGGGGGACTTTGTGAGATACTGTGATCTATCCAGAGTCGGACTAGGTTGTGTGTTGATGTGGAAAGGGAAGGTGATAGCTTATGCTTCCAGACAACTTAAGATCAATGAGAAGAATTACCGGACTCATGATCTCGAGTTGGCAGTAGCGGTATTCACACTAAAGATCTGGCATCACTATTTGTATGGAGTACTTGTGGATGTGTTCTCTGACCACAAAAGCCCACAATACGTATTCAGCCAGAAGGATCTCAACCTACGGCAGAGGAGATAGTTGGAGTTGCTCAAGGATTACGATATGAGCATCCTCAACCATCGAGGTAAGGCTAACATTGTTGTTGATGC
>JAABOM020000075.1:7697493-7725180 GCA_011800125.2 Solanum clarkiae | reverse complement strand
ACATACTTAGTACATTCAAATGTACTAACGCATACTCTATGCCTACATGATGTTACCATGTAGGAACCAGAGCTCCATTTGGTCATCCTCCTCTTCCACGTGGCTAGTAGTTCCTATTCAAGCTAGTTGGTGAGTCCTCCATTCTGAGGACAATATCTATATTCTTATGCTATGTATTAAAGACTCTCTTTCTTTATGGTATGCTTTGACTATGAGGGTGAGCTTGGTTTCTTGTCTTGCCCCCCGCTAAGTTATACGTTAGAGGTGTTGTTAGACAAGTTATGTATTATGCTTGAGCTTTGACTCATATATGAAATTTCTTTATTAAGCTCCCTCTTCCTTAGTCCTGATTTCCCTTGTTTATGCTTTCTCTTATTGTTCATTCTTACTTTCTCGACCAAGGATGTGAAATGATACGAAGAAGCTTGTTTGGGGTCTTTTTGAGTTTCTCATTCACGGGTCACGTCCAGGCCCTAGGTCCAGATCATGACAAAGATGGTATTAGAGCACTAGGTTATTAGGTCCTTGGCGTCCAACATATCATATCGATTATAGTCTTGTTCATGGTTATGTTGTGCACCACAATTATGAGTAAGAGGCTATTAGACGTTTTAGGAAATATTTCCCTTCTTCATGGTCAATGTCATGCTATAGAGTCGAGGTAAGATTATTCCCCCTAATGATTGTTCTTTGATATGCTAGATCATGCCTAACACAAGAAAAAAAAGAGCCCGTTCTCCCGAAGAATAACCATCTCATGAAGAATTCTGGGATGCTCTTACCATGTTAGCTCATGTCGTGGGCAATCAAATCAACCAAGGGGCCCAAGCTCCTGATGGTCCTACCCCAACATCTCGAGTGAGGGACTTCATGAGGATAAACCCACCGGAGCTCTGTGGGTCTAAGGTGGATGAGGACCCCCAAGAATTTGTGGATGAGATGTGCAAAGTATTGACTATTATGGGTGTTAGATCAGAAGAGAAGGTGGAGTTGATGGCTTACCAACTCAAGGGGGTGGCAGAAATATGGTTTACTCAATGGAAGGAGGAGAATGGGAATAATATTGTGGTACTATGGGAGGAGTTTAAGGTTGCCTTTCTTAACCAGTTTTTTCCATCTTGAGCTTAAGGAGGCCAAGATGGTGGAGTTCATGAATTTGAAGCTAGGTTGTATGAGTGTGAGGGAGTATGCCCTCAAGTTCCACCAACTTTCTGAATATGCTCCCCAATGGGTGGCCGATCCAAGGTCTAGGATGAATAAGTTCATGATGGGTGTATCTGTTTTGGTGAGTGAGGAATGCTGGTACGGTGTGTTGATAAATGACATGGATTTATCCTGCCTAATGACATATGTCAAACAATTGGCGGAGGAAAAGATGAGGAAGAGAAGGGGTAAAGAGGTCAAAAGAGCCCGTTTTGAAGGAAAGTTTCAAAGTTCCAAAGATAGAGGTGATGCTATGTGTCCAACATGTGGTACGGTTCACAGTGGCCCATGTTTGAGGGACACCAATTCTTGTTTCCATTATGGTGAAGAGGGGTATAAGAGGAAAGATTGTTCTCATAAGCAAGGGTGGAGATGTTCTTCCTCAAGGTGGTGCCCTAAGGAACAATCGGTTCTATGCTCTTCAAAGGTGGTAAGGGGTTGATGAAACACTCGATGTTGCTACCAGTATGTTAAGGTTTCCTTTGATTTTATTATGCATATTTGATGGCTCTGGGGGTCCCTATTCCTCTCATTATTCCTTTTGTTGTTAGTAAGATTTTGTGTGCCCCAAATGGTTATGTGAATCTATTGTTTCTAGAAAGGTCTAGGGGTTGCCCCATGTTCTTATTGCATAGAATCTTATCTTGTGATCTTGGTGGAATTTATCTTGATGCGTTGGAGGTCTTGGAGTTGTTTGACTACTTGCAGAACATACTTCTAATGAGTGTAGAACTCGTAAGGTTGTGATATGATGGTTAAGGATGGTCAGTCTATTTGGTAAACTACAATGGCATAGTTACTTCTCTAAGATTGATCTTTGGTTTGGGTTTTGTCCCTAAGTGGGGATGAGGGTAGGTGATATCAGTAGGAGTCCTTTTTGACTAGGGGTGAGCATTTGAGTATTGGTGGAGGTGTTTGGCTGACTTATGCACCGGCTATGTTTATGAGTTTCATAAATAGGGTCTTAAAACCCTACCTTGACATGTTTGTGGTGGCCTCTAGTGGTGGATCATTGATTTATTTAGAGCTTGTGAACCATTTGGGGGCACTGTTGCAAGTCTTGGGGGATGAGAGGTTTTTTGCTAAATATGATTGGTATGAGTTGAGGGTAACGAAAAGGTAGTTATAACTCCTTAAAGTTTATGATATGAGTGTGCATTATTTTCCCCGGTAAGGCTAATGTTGTGGTTGGTGCTCTAGGTAGCCTAGCATATGTTGATGATGGTGGTAAAGAGGTAACTAGAGGGGTCCATTAATTGGCTAGATTGGAAGTTAGGTTGGAGGAAGTTGATAATGGTAGGGGAGTGGTATTGATGGCTCAAAATCTTCTTTGGTTGAGAATGTCTAGTTTAAGCAAGGCCTTGATTCTGCCTTATTAGAGTTGGAAGTTTTGAGTGGAAAGATGGTAGAGTAGAGGTTGTCTCCCAAGGGGGAGATGGTGGTTCATGGTACCAAGTGGACTATGTGTGATTAAGGTTGACATATGAGTTTATGGTTGTGAGTCCTTATAGAGTGTAGAGGAAGATTGGTAAGGTTGCACATGAATGGGAATTACCTACAAATATGGATATGGTTCATCCGGTTCTTCATGCTTCTAGATTGCAGGGCGTGTTAGTGACTCTAGTCCAATATAGCTCTTTGAGGTTATGGGCATTGTGGAGGTAAGTTGACTTAGGAGAAGGCCCTAGTGGAGGTATTGGATGGAAGGGTGGAAAAGTTGATTAATAAGAATGTGATGTTCGTCAAGGCCCTTTGAAAGAATCGTCATGTCTAAAGTGTCTCTCGGGGAGCCGGAGCGGGCATGGAGAAGCAATATCCGTATCACTTTCATTCTATTCAAGTTTATAATAGCATGTCAAATCCCTTTTATGATTCCAAGTCTTATGTTTCAACCCCCATGTCATTTGCATACATTCATGTTTATGTTGACAAGTTCATGATGATTTTAACTTTTATGTTGAGGTTTTGAAAATGGTGTTTAGGCGCATTGTTGCACTCTTGTTGGGGATGATTTCGTCATAATTACTCTTTTTATGTACGTTTCTTCGACATTCGAGGACGAAAGATCTCAAGGAGGAGCTATTGAAGCTCCCACACTTGCCTAGGAATGCCCCCATAATCGTAATTCCCTTATATCTCAAATTGGGGATATTTAAACATCCCTCCACGTAGCTCAGAAAGCCCCTTAGATGCATTTTTTTCAATATCTCAAAATCCATGTAGAATTTTGCAAATCTGACTTTATATTCTTTTTTAGAGGGAAAAATTGTACGGGAAATAAGTACCTATAAGGTATACTTCATCCATGCCAAGAAATTAAATTTTTGGCCAAACTCCATAAAAATAGTAACTGTCCATGATGCAGACCAGTTCAAAAAATTTTGAAAGTGCTCATTTTTACTCCAGGACACTTGGGTAATAACCCTATACCTACATACACGAAAATCTCTCATTGTTGAGCCATTTTGAGCCCTAAAAACTAACCAAAACCTCTCAAATTCCTCTCTAATCTTCATCAAATTCTCCATCCATTCTTAAAGGGTTTTCAAGAAATCTTGTTGGAATTCAAGGAAACCAAGTCAAGCCCCAAGTCCTTCTCAAGATTCAAGTGTCCCAATCTCTTTTTGGATCTAAGGATTTCATCCAAGCTTCAAGTCTCCATTTCAAATCTTCTTCAAGAAAATCTCCAAAGTCAAGGTATGTGGGTTTCAACCAATGGGTCCTTTCACCCATGGTACCTAAGCTTTCTTTATACATAAATTGCATGTTTCTAAGTTGATTTACTTACGGGTCTTACTTATTATGAATTTGACTATGAACTATGTTGGGGTTTCATGAAAGTGTGACTGATTAAGCATGTTTTGAGCTATGAATCTTTAATCTATCTTGAGATGTGATGAAGGGTTTTGATGTATATTTCATGATGGTGTTACCAAGTATTTATGGGTGGTTTTACATTGGATTTTATTGCATGATTTCACTCTTGGATTGCATGGTTTTACACTAGCATTACATATCCACCAAGTGTTTGATAAAATATCAGGATTATGTATCTTGAGTTGTTGAAGACCTAACGCATGGCGTATGAGATGAATGACTTTATGATGATGAAACGAATGTATATCTATGGTATTTTTCTCTATAGTGTTGTGAGATGACCACGTTGGTGAAGGGTGTGATGTTCATTAACCTAATTGAGGGGTTAATACCTCATTAACTTAATTAAGGGGTTAATACCTCATTAACCTAATTGAGGGGTTGATACCTCATTAACCTAATTGAGGGGTTGATACGAGAGGTTGATACCTCAACCACCTAGTAGAAGGTGGTGGTACATTCGATAACCAAGTTGAGGAGTGGGTACCTCAATCACCTAGGATGGGAGGTGGTAAACCCATTAGCCAAATGATAATCTTTTTCTACCACGTAATGTGTTCTATATAAGCATGCTTTTCCTTCGAGCATCATTAATACCTGCCATATTGTTACTATGCTATCCATTACTTATATTTATGTATTTCGATTATGTTGCCTATCCCTTGTAGCATTGTACCCTACATACTTAGTACATTCAAACGTACTAATGCATCCTCTACGCCTACATAATTTTATCATGTAGGAACCAGAGCTACATTTGGTCATCCTCCTCCACGTGGCTAGTGGTTCCTATTCAAGCTAGTTGGTGAGTCCTGCATTTTGAGGACAATGTCTATATTCTTATGCTATGTATTAAAGACTCTCATTCTCCATTGTATGCTTTGACTATGAGGGTGAGCCTGGTTGCTTGTCTTGACGCCCGCTAAGCTCTATGTTAGAGGTGTTGTTGGACAAGTTATGCATTATGTTTGAGTTTTGACTCGACTATGATATTTATGTATTTAAGCTCTCTCTTCCTAGTCCTGATTTCCCTTGTTTATGCTTTATCTTGTTCTTCTTTCTTGCTTCTGTAACCAAGGATGTGAAATGATACGAAGTGGTTTGTTTAGGCTCCCTTTGGGTTCCCCATTCACTGGTGACGTCCAGGCCCTAGGTCCAGGTTGTGACACTCCTATTCATCCTTCTCCTCCATGTGGCTAGACATTTCGATTGACGATCACTTTTGTTGAGTCCTCCATTTCGAGGACAATGCCCATTTTACTTTCATGATTTATTAGGACTTGTATATTTATGGATATCACATTTTAAGGGTGATCCTAGGAGATGCCTTGGCCCTCGTCCCATTCGGATTAGAGGTGTTGATGGATATATGGGTTGTTTGTAATGAGTCGACTCTTACTATGCTTATGTATTATGAAACACTCCCTTAGTCCCTTATTCCCTTCTTATGCTTGTTTTATGTTGTGGTTGTTGAGATGAAAGTCATAAGCCCCTAATTTTTCCTATAGTGTGAGTCATACTTACCTGCCCCTTAGACATTATTTGCTATGTGATTCATGCTAATCCTCTTCCCTAATCATCCTCATAGTGTGAATACACAATCTTTTTCCATTAGAATTAATAGTTATTTATCGTTGTTTATTTATGCTCCTATAACTAAGGACTTACTATATATGCTTAAGATGCTTGTTTAGGGTCCCTTTGGGTTCCTCATTCATCGTGTCACATCAAGACCCTAGGCTTGGTTTATGACAAAGCTTGGTATCGGAGCACTATGTTTGTAAATGGTCCTCAGAAATCCAATACACTGCATCAAGTAGAGTTTTTTTTATGGGTATGAAGTGCCGCAACTATGAATAAGAAGCTATAAGGCATTTTAGGAGTAATTCATCCTTTATATTCTATTTTGTGCTTTAGACATCAGTTAAGGTTTTCCTTATTCTAATGGATGGCCTTTTGCTCTTCTAGATCATACATCAAAGACGAGCGGCTCAAAGATCTCCTATCCTAAGAGTGAACTGGTCCCTCTAGCTCCACAAGTTCCCCAAGGAGAAGAAGGGGTCACTTATGCCGAATACCAAAATGTGGTCACCTTGTTGGCAAGGGCCGTGGCCAACCAAGGAGTTCAAGCTCCTCATGCTCCTACCCCTGCCTCAATGGTAAATGATTTCACAAGGATGAATCCTCTAGAGCTCTATGCTCCAAAGTTGAAAAAGACTGCAAAGAATTCATCGATGAGCTGTATAAAGTTCTTGATATCATGGGAGTAAACTCGATGGAGAAAGTGAAAATTACGATCTATTAACTAAAGGACCTTGCTTAATTGTAGTTTATTCAATGGAAGAGAAGGAGGATGAATGAAGAGCTCATTTCTTGGGAAGAATTCAAGACCGCCTTCCTCAACCGTTACTTTCCTAAGGATTTAAGGGAGACAAAGATGACAGAGTTTATGAATCTCAAGAAACGTTCTTTTAGTATTAGGGAGTATTTCCTAAAATTCAACAGCCTCTCAAAGTATGCTCCTCACTTGGTTGCCGACCCTAGGGCAAGGATGCACAAGTTAGTGTCGGGAGTGCCCGACTTGATCATTGAAGAATGTTGCACCACCATGCTCATAGGAGATATGGACTTGTCTCGGCTCATGACTTATGCTGAGAAACTTAAAGGAGAAAAGCTTAGAAAAAGGAGGAGTGGGGAATCTAAGAGGGCTCATTATGAGATGGATTTCAAGGTGCTAGAGGTGGTTATTTTTCAACAAGGCCACAAATTCCAAGGTCAAGGTCCCTCTAATGCTTAAGGAAAAAGGTTGGCTAATGATAGAGTGCCCAACCCTAGAGCTCAAGGTCGTAACTATTGACAAATTGTTCCTAGGTGTGGAAGTGTGATAAAAATCATATTGTTAGGTGCTACTAAGATGTGGGTGCTTGCTTCCAATATGCAAAGATGGGCCACAAGATTGTGAATTGTCCAAACAAGGGTAGAGATGGTCGTTGCCAAGAGCAAGTTGCTCATGGTGATCAAAGGGCACAAGATGGCCAACAAGGGGGGGTGCTTTATGTCATAATCGATTCTACACTGTTCAAGAGAGGTAAGGGGTGGATGAGACGCCCAATTTTGTTATCGGTATGTTAAAGATCTATATCTTGATGCATATATTTTAGTGGATCTGGATGCCACTCTATCATTCGTTACTCCTTTTTTGCTAATAGACTTCATTTGTGTCCCGAATTATTGTTTGAACCCTTTGAAGTTTCTATCCTCGTTGGTGAGTTTATTGTTACTAAAAGAGTCTATAGGGGTTTTCCCATATCCATATTGCATAAAGTTTTGCCTTGTGATTTTATTGAGCTTGACATGGTAGATTTTGACATTATTCTTGGGATGGATTGATTGCATGTATATTACACCTTTATTGATTATAGAACCCACAAAGTTAGGTTCTAACTTCTTGATGAGCCCATCTTTGAGTGGGTGGTCATGATTTGGTGGTTAAGGGTATGTTCATCTCTTATCTTAAGGCTCAGGAGTTGATTTGTAAGGGTTGCATATACCATCTTGTAAGGGTTAGGGACGTTGAGTCTAAAGTCTCTCCTATTGAGTCAATTCCTTTGGGTAATGAGTTTCTTGATGTATCTCTTGATGAGCTTCCCGGTGTCCCTCCCGAAAGGGAGATAGATTTTGGCATAGACCTCCTCCCTGATACTCAACCTATTTATATTCCCCCTTATCGTATAGCCCTGACGGAGTTGAAGGATCAATTGAAAAGACCTATTGGAGAAGGGTTTTATTAGGCCTAGCAAGTGACCTTGGGGTGTGCTGGTGTTATTTCTAATGAAGAAAGATGGCTCACTTAGAATATGCATCCACTACCAGCAACTCAATAAGGCCAGCGAGAAGAACAAGTATCCCTTGCCAAGGATATATGACCTATTTGATTAACTACAAGGGACTAAACACTTCTCAAAGATTGACCTTGGGTCTGGGTATCATCAATTAAGGTTAAGGGAGTATGATATTCCCAAAATGGACTCCGAACAAGATATGGGTATTTTAAGTTCATGGTGATGTCTTTTAGCCTAACTAATGCTCTAGAAATATTTATGGATCTCATGAATCAGGTCTTTAAATCCTACCTCTACATGTTTGTGGTGGTAGTCATTGACGATATTTTGCTCTATTCCCAGAGTGAAGAAGAGAATGTGAGTCATTTCAAGGTGGTGTTGCAAACATTGAGGAAAGAAAGGTTGTTTGCAATGTTTGACAAATGTGAATTTTGGTTAAATTAAGTTGCATTTCTAGGGCATATGGTGTCAGATTCGAAAAAGATGGAGGTTGTAAGAAATTGGTCTAGACCCTTGACTCCAATGGATATTAGGAGTTTCCTGGGTTGGGTACTACTAAAGATTTGTTTAGGGTTTGTCTTTAATTTCCTCTCCTCAACAAAGTTGACACAAAAGAAGGCCAAATTTGTGTGGACTGATGAATGTGAAGGAAGTTTCCAATCTTTGAAAGATAAGCTTACATCCACTCCTATATTGGTTCTACCGGAAGGGTTTGTGGAGTATTGTGATGCTTCAAGAATTGGGTTGGGGTGTGTATTGATACAAGGTGGCAAGGTTATTGCCTATGCTTCTAGTTAACTAAAGGTTCATGAGCGTAATCACCGCACCCATGATCTTGAATTAGCGACCGTGGTGTTTGCCTTAAAGATATGGAAACATTGTTTATATGAGGTTCATGTAGATGTGTTCGCTGACTATAAGAGTCTCCAACATGTGTTCACTCAAATAGATCTAAATTTAAGGCAAAGGAGGTGGTTGGAATGCCTTGACGATTATGAATGAGTGTGCATTATCATTCCGATAAATCCAATACGGTGCCCGATGCTCTAAGTAGAGTGTCCATGAAGAGTACGACTCATATTGATGATGGTAAGAATAAATTGGCAAGAAAAGTTTATCGGTTGGCTAGATTGGGAGTTAGGTTGGATGATGCCAAAAATGGAGGTAATTTGATTGTAAATGGTTCTAAGTCTTCATTGGTGGAAGTGGTCAAAACCAAACAAGACCTTGACCTTGCATTGTTGTAATTGAAAACTTTGGTAGAGGATGGCAAGGTGGAGGTTTTCTACTAAGGGGGAGATGGTGTCTATAGATACCAAGGTAGGTTATATGTGCTCGATGTTGACAGCTTGAGAAATTTGATCTTGAATGAGGCTTATAGTTCATCTTATTCCATTCACCCCAGTTTTACAAAGATGTATAGAGATTTGAGGGAAGTGTACTGGTGGGATAGTATGAAGAAGGATATTACCAAGTTCATAGTCGATTGCCATAATTCTCAGCAAGTCAAAGTCAAACATCAAAGGCTGGGTGGCCTAGCCAAGATATAGAAATTCCTACTTGGAAGTGGGAAGAAATCAACATGGATTTTGTGATTGGATTTCCAAATACTAGAAAACACTTTGATTCTATTTGTGTTATTATTGATAGAATTACAAAGTTGGCTCACTTCCTATCGGTTAAGATGACTTATGGTGCCGAAGATTATGCCAAGTTGTACATTCATGAGTTGGTTAGATTGCATAGGGTTCCATTGGATATTATTTCAGATCGTAGTGCTCGATTTTCTTCGCAATTTCAGAGGTCCTTCCAAAAGGACCTTGGTACTAAGGTCAAGCTTAGCACGACATTTCACCCACAAAAAATTGGTCAAGCCGAAAGAACCATTCAAACTCTAGAGCATATGCTTAGGGCTTGTGTCTTAGAATTTAAGAGTAGTTGGGATGAACATCTTCCCCTTATAGAGTTTGCTTATAATAATAGCTACCACTCTAGTATTAGAATGACTCCTTTTGAAGCTCTATATGGTAGGCATTGCAAATCTCCGATTGGGTAGTTTGAAGTGGGGGAAATGTCTTTATTAGGTCCGAATTTGGTTATGGAAGCTTGGAGAAGGTGAAAATTATAAGAAAAAGGTTGAAAATGGCTCAAAGTCGCAAAAGTCCTATGCCCACACTAGAAAAAGAGACCTTGAATTCAAAGTTGATGATTGGGCGTATTAAAGGTTTCAGCAATGAAGGGTGTAGTCTATTTTGGCAAAAATGGAAGTTAAACCCTCGATATGTAGGGCCTTACCAAATCTTCAGACATGTTGGTAAAATTACATATGAATTATAGTTAACCATGGAGATGAGCTTGGTTAATCCAGTCTTCTAAGTCTCTATATTGAGGAACTGTGTCGGAGACCCAAATTCCATTGTTCCCTTAGAGATGGTGAATGTTGAAGAGAATTTGACTTAAGAGGAAGTTCCAATGGAAATCTTTGATATGCAAGTAAAAAGGTTGAGAAACAAGGATATAGAATCTATCAAAGTCCTTTGGAGGAACCAAGAAGTGTAAAGTGCTTCTTGAGAAGCCGAAGCTGATATGAAGAAGCGATCCCCCTATCTTTTCCATTCTAATCAAGATTGAGGTACCATGATTTTTCCTACTTGAGAACCTCCCCATTCTTTCATGTCATTTTCATGTCATCTATGCAAAAGTGTGGGATTTTGAAGTTGCATTGAAAGTTTTATTTAAAGCATGGTTTGAAAAACTTTTATGATGTATACGCTGCATTTTTGCATATGATGCATGTAATTCTATTCTGTAGAGCCTATGTTTAGCACATTTGAGTATGAATGGTCCCAAGGTGGAGATATTATAAGGCCGTACATGTTAGGAGGTGTAAAAGGGTCTAAGAAATGAAATCTGGAAATTTTCCAAGTATCACTGGGTTTTACTGAAGGGCTTATGGGTCGTAACTAGTTCCGCAGGCCATATTTTGTGCTTATGAAATGATGGCCAGACTTGGTGAAATTGTTGATTTCTGAAGTTGGGTGTACGAGATACCAGACGTCCTGTACATTGACTTACTAGCCGTAAGTCTTATCGGGGGATAAGGACCAGAGATAGTTTTTGAGAATTCAAAATGTTACTAGACAAAATCTCTTTTTCATGACCCGTAGACTGGACCATGGCCTGTAATTGAGGTCTTGTGGTCCTGTCTGACAGGATTTTAAAAGGGCTATTTCGACATTTCCTATTATTATATGCCTATAACACGTCATTTAAGCCTTCAAATAAGCCCTTCTCAGCCTTAAAACAACCCTAATCTACTTCATTCTCCTCCATTCAATATATTCCTAAGTCTAAGTTCCCCCTAAATACTCTCAAACTCCCTCAAGGTGTTCTAATGTGAGGAGCAAGCTAGGGTTTCAGATTCTCCACTTCATAAATCATATTTTCCTACACCAAAACAAACCAAGGTATGTGGGTTTTGATTTGTGAGGTCCTTTTCTCCACAAAGCTCAACCATTCTTCTTTCTGATTCTATTTTCAAGTTATGGAAATTCATAGAAGTTTGTTGACTATTTTTTATGATGGTGTTATGAAGAGATTTATGGTATTCTATCTTTGTACATCATATTGCATTGAAATGCCATGTGAAATTGATGGATTTTTATGAGGGTTTGATGATATCCTAGCCAAGTTTTATTATGCTTTTTATGTGTTATTTTGAATAATGCTCAAGTGATTCCATTTTACTCCTCTAATATCATTTACTCTCGAATTGTATGGTTTTAAACTTATGTACATGTACCCACCATGATTTGATTAAAGATGTATGCTAAGATTCTATGATGTTGAGAGCCTTGTGAAAAGATATGTAAACTGTGAATGATATGATTTTGAAGGGCTATTGTGCATGTTATGAGATATGAGAATCTTATGAAAATTATGAATGATATCAAGTCCTATTTGATATTATGAAGCTTCGGTTTTGAAGAGCTACTTTATAAAAATATTGTGATATTAAGATTCTTTGCCTATGATGATTATAAGTATGGTTTAAGTATTTCTTGGGATTGTGACCTAGATTGAGAGGACCTTGTAGATAATCATTGTGCCATAACTATGTTGCCGCCATAGGTTTTTGAATTAGCTAATGGATCCATACATCTTGAGTAGTATGATTGACCAAAAAGGGTGGCGTTCCCGTAAGACACATATTAATTAAAAATAAAAAAAGGTGGTGTTCCCGTAAGGTTATTATCATATGCTAATCAAAAAGGGTGGTGTTCCCGTAAGGTGTTTATGAAACACTTTTCGAAATGGGGGAGTTCCCGTAAGGTGAATGTTTGGTTTACCTTGCCAAAGTAGACTACTTCTAGTCTAGTGTAGAGTGACCATCGAAATTCAATGTAGTAGCTTGCTTGGTCTTACATGTTGGTGATGGTCCCTTCCCATCTATATATATTATGTTATATGACTTGATGATTCCTCCTACATATTTTTACTAAGGGATTGAATATTCATGACATATTGAGCTTATATCTGTTGATTATGATTATGCATAGTGTTTAATTATGGCTTATGTTCTTCGTTACAGTTGGACCCCACGTACTTAGAACATTCCAAGTACTAATGCTTACTTTTTGCCTACATAATCTAACCATGTAGGGACCGGAGCTTCTATTCATCCTCCTCCTCCTCCACGTGGCTTGACAATTCAGTTGAAGATCACTTTTGGTGAGTCTTCCACTTCGGGGACAATAGCCATTTTGGTGAGTCCTCCACTTCCGGGAGTCCTCCATTTCGGGGACAGTAGCCATTTTACTTTCATGAAAAGTTTGTAAAGAAAGAAAGTTCAAGAAAATCTGCAAATGAAATTGATCTTTGTCACAGATGTGAAAAGCTTGGACATTTCATTAAATATTAACCTACACACAAATTAGAGTATAAGGACTATGTTATGTCTGGAGGTGACAAACATAAGAAACACGGCCAAGCCCCTAACAAGTCCAAAAGAAGATCTACAACAAATCAACTAGTGAAGAAGACTCTTGTTGTGTAGGGAAATTCTTTTAGTGAATTAGGAAAACCTAAAAATCGTGATGATGCTTCTATGTTGTTTATCAAAGATGATGAAAGTTTACAATTCCATATTTTAATTCACGGCAAAGTCTAATGATGAATATGAAGGTGATGAAATGGTAACTCTTGATAATCTTAAACAAAATCTTAACGCTTACTCTTTCAAAAAATTGATAAAATTGGTTGTTGTGTTGATTGATTCTCTTAGTGAGTTGACAAATAAGAAGAATTTTTGGAACAACAGTCTAGACATTTTTCAAGATGTAAAAACTCTTGTAGTAGCTCATATGTCTGAGATGAAAGGAAAATTGGTTGTTCCGAAAGATGAAAATATAGATCTCAAAGAAAAATTGATAAAGTAATCTACTAAATATCAAGAATGTAAAGGTGAAATAAGTAGTTTGCAACTTGAATTGGAAGATAAGTTAAAAACGACTAAACTAAAAATAACTTTGACTCTTTAAAGAAATGTTGTTTTAGAAGGAGGCCTGGTTAGGGCTAAAAAAGAATTGAAGAAATCACTCAAGTGGACCATGTCTTTAAGAAATTTAGAGAGTTTCACCATATAGGATGCACCGTGGAAAAAGTCTTGGTCATATGAAAATGGACCCTCTTTACAATCCTCATAATAAATATGTCACTATATCTAACAATTTTCTATATACTTATTGTGGTAGATGCGCATCTCAAACGAAAGTGTCTAGTCTTAAAAATAATTGAAAAAAGTTTTTCAAAATATTATGAATAGAAGAAGCAGTTGAAAGTCAGACCTAGTCCTAGGTCAAAATCAAAGAAAAATTCTAATTTAAAGAAAATGGCTCAATATTACTGGACAAAGAAAACTCATGTTACTCCTTTGTTTGCTTATTGGGAACTCAAACTCAAATGGGTTCCTAAACTTAACAATCGATCTTTGTATAGGTGAATGAAAGAAGCAATAGCCATTATTGGTACACGGATAGTGGCTATTCAAAGAACATGATTGGAAATGTTAAAAACTTTCTCTCACTCAAGACAATCTAAGGTGGGGTATCTCTTTTGAAAATGGAAAAAAAGACTACATTTTTGGTATTAAAAGAATTGAAAAGTTATTGAAACACTCAATTGAAAATGTGTATTATGTAAATGGGCTAAAATACAGTCTATTGAGTGTATCACAAAATTGTGACAAAGGAAATAAAGCCACATTTCTTTCAGAAAAGAGCATTTTTACTAATTTGACTTCTCAAGAAGTAATTGTAGTTGCAAAAAGGATAAAAAAATATGTATGTGGCAGATCTAAGAACCATTCAAGGAGATGATCTTACATGTCTCAGCACTAAAAGTGAAAATATAGAACTATAGCACAAGAGGCTTGGTCATGTCAGTACTTCCTTGCTCAACAAGCTTGTATCCAGGGACCTAGTTTGTAGATTGCCTAAGATAAAACTTATAGATAACAAGATTTTTGAAGCTTGTGTTAAAGGCAAACAAACCAGATCCTCTTTCAAATAGAAGAAGAAAGTCAGCACAACCAAACCCCTAGAATTAATTCACATGGATTTGTGTGGTTCAGTCAAGATTCAAAGCAGGGTTGGAATGAAATACATACTGGTGATTGTGGATGATTTTTCAAAATTTCCTTTTACTATGTTCTTGAGGTCTAAATATAAAATTTACAATGTGCTTATGATCTTTGATAAAATGATACAAAAAAGTTGAACTGTAAAATCACAAGATAAGGTCAAACCATAGGATTGAAATTGAAAATGCTATGATAAAAATCTTTCATGGTGAAAATGGAATATATCACAACTTTTTAGCTCCTAGAACTCCTTAGCTAAATGGTATGATAGAAAGGAAGAACAAAACTCTGATGTATACTTCAAGAACTATGTTGATAGATTCTGACCTTCCTAAGAATTTCTAGGCAAAGGCTATGGTTATTGCATGTTATATAAAAATAGGTGCTTGATCAGACCATCCTCAACAAGACTTCTTATGAGTTGCAGAACAACAGAAAACTCAAAGAAAACTACCTAAGTGCTTTTGAGTGCAGTGTTTTGTTCTAAACAAATGGCAAGAATGACCTTGGGATGTTTGACTTAAGAAGTGATAAATCTATGTTTGTTGGTTACTCATCTTCCAACAAAGCATATAGGGTCTTCAACAAGAGAACACAATGTATGAATAAAGTGTTCATGTAATCTTTGATAAATCTGTTAAACTTAAAAGATTAAAGGATCAAGATGAAGCTAAATTTGAAAAGCTATTTCAGTTTTATGGAGAAGCAATCAATAAAGAACCTACTGCGGATTATAAAAAAAATGATGTTGATTTTCTTGGAGATGCAAGTGTTCCTGATGAGGGACCTGGTTTGGCTGACAGTCAAGAGCCAGACAGTGAATATGAATCAGTAAATGCTAATGATGGTGATGCAAATACAGAAGTATAAAAAGAAAAAGGTAATTAAGTGCCAACAAGATCTGCATATAAACAATAATCTTCTCACCCCCTAGACAATGTCATTTTTCTTTTGGATTCTAGCATCCAAACCAAATCCAAAATAAAGAATTTATTGGAATTTTTAGAACTTATCTCCTCCACAGGATGTTGATTAGATCAATTCTATACAACAAGAGCTGCATCAATTCTAATAAAGCAAAGTGTAAGGACCCAAAATTATAAGGCTTTAATGATGCCTAAAAAGGAGATTCCAAGTGTTTTTCGCGAGGGTTCCTTTTCAAGGGACCCTTCATGAGTGGTGGAAGGGACCATTGTCCATGAAAGGTCTCATGAAAGTGTCCTTGGCTATTTTTCCAAGCTGCCTAATACTTTTGGATGCTTTCATGCAAAGTGTGCCACCACGGGCACACACCATAACTTGTGGACCTCACCATGGACCATGTTGTAGTCTTTGAAGGGGACACTACCTTAGGTAGACCCTTCTTGACCTCCAAGGCACTTCATGAGTTGCCTTCATGACCCTTGAAGAGTTTTATAGTCTGTGAACCCTTTTATGGAGGTGCCCAATTCAACCTTCTATGCTCCTTTTAATGAGGTTAGTTTGGTAATTCTCCCTCCACCTCTCAAACAAAGCCCAAATCAGCTTCATCTCCTCAGATGTTTCTGAAGAATAATCTTCTATTTGTCCCTCTACCTCTTAGAAAAAGCCCCCTCTCAAGAAGAAAAATCCTAAAAAAATGTCGTCCTTGTCCTCCTGAACCCTTTTGTACTGATGAGTTGCATAAGTTCTGGGGCATCGATGAAAAAGCAAGATTTGAAGTATTCAGAAAGAGACCTATCATCCTAGATCAAGTAGTGAATCTTGAACAACTGGGTGATTCTCATTGCAAAGTCAGTGCTTCTTTGCGCACAGAAACTCTCCCCTTCTTTTAAGACTTTGTGGATTAGAATACTATGAAGAAGCACTTCACATTTCTATGAAAATATTTTCTATGCTGGAAGTGGTGATGACTTGAAATACCTTATTTTAGGAGTACATATTATTATTTATAGTCAACTCTTCAAGAAAATGTTTAGATGTGAGTTCTCCGATGACACACTATACATGAATAGAACTGGCCTGAAGACTTTGAGCCTTGGAAGACGCAAAGGACTTTATCTCAGAAGATCACTTTGATTCCCCTGATTTTGGTTCTCTAACCCATTGCTTCGAGCATAGAATCTTGGCTCATATCATAGCCACCACTTTAGTGCCTAGAAAGGGATCCCTTAGCAACATCTCAAATAGAGATGTCTTCATCCTTTACTACCTTCTCAAGAAATATCATATCAAGTGGGCCATCTGGATTAGAGAATACATTCTTGAAAGCATTCAAGACTCAAATCCTTCTGCAAGCCTTCTTATGGTATGCTCATCTAATGCATTCTAAGCAAGTCCCAAGTAGATTTATAAGGTTTCAAGGCCACCAAAATCTCTTCCACTTATGACTTCTACACCTTTGCCAACATTGACTACAATCTCATCGACAACAAACGGCACAAGAAGGACTCAGTGAAGGGAAAGGCAAAGATTCCTATGTTGGCTAAGATCTCAACAGACTTAGTTGCTCTTCTCACCAAGGAGGTAGAAGATATCAAGACTTCTTTTTTTTCTCTGACATATTCTTTGCAGAGTATATAGAAAACTCTTGCCAAAATTCTTCAACTCAACAAAGACTCCTGCACTGATTTGGGAAGGTTGCGTATGGATTTTGATGAACTTAGGAAGGAGGGTATGTATTGTCAACAAAATCATCAGGCAAGTTGTCTCTTTGAACACTGGAGTCAACTACTCCAACAATAACCTTGCTGTCTCTGTCCAAAATGCCTATTCAACTTTCTCTAAGAATGCTGAGCAGTCCTACGATACCTTCCGTAGGAATGTGCTCAACACTCTGAAGTACTTCCTAGGACACCACTAGTTTTTGCTTCTGTTTAGACAATTTCTTTTGGTTTTGTAGTATTGGGGTTTGATCTCCTCGGACTTTTCCTCTTCTGATCTTGAGGGGTACTGCTTTTTTGCCTGTACATATCATTTTTTTCTATGTATGCATTTTCCTTTTTTGATTTTTCCAAGGGGGAGAGTGTGTTATGTATATGTTTGTGCATGTGTTATATATATGTTTGTGCATTGTGTGCTTTGGTTTGCTGTTGTTTATTCACTAGTAGCATGGAGATATAGGGAGTCAACTCACCGACTGATCATTCTCTAAGGAAGTTAATAGATAGGGGGAGCCACCTAACTCAAACAGGGAAGTATCCATATATCACACTAAAATATAATCATCAAAAAGGGAGAGATTGTCGGCATTTAATCTCTTTTGATAATCTCATTTGAGAAAAAAATCAAAAAGAAGAAATGGACGACCTATAAGATCCTTGGAGTATCTGCAGACAAGGAAGATAGGATGCTGAAAGATCCACTCAGAAGTGAAGGAGAATCTCAAGGTGGAGTAACTGCGGAAAAGGAAGATAGGATGTTGAAAGATCCACTTGGAAGTCAAGGAGAATCTCAAGGAATCATATTCTTGATTGCTGCAAATCATATCTTGTAACAAGAAAAGATATCTAGTTAAGTTGGATGCATTCCTAATCAAGGATTTCCCAATATCCTTGATTGGAAAAAATTCCTTAAGTCAAGGAATCTCCAATGTCTAGAATTTGGAAGCCTCTTATAGAAACTCTCTCTCTGAACAAGTGCGCGCTCTCACAAAAGATCAATCTATGTAAAGCTCTACTTTTCTACTCACTACAAACATTGTATTCCCAATGTAAACCATTGTAAAGAAAGAGAGAAAAGTTAAATATTCTAGACTAGACTTTCCTGAGAGAAGTTGAGTATCTGATTTGTGCATCAGACTCAGTGAAAAACTATAAGAACCACTACTCACTATTGAGCTTTAAAGGAAGCCTTTGTGACCTAATGAGACTAGAAGTAGGCACCACTTGATGTTCCGAACTAGTATAAAATTACTTGTTGTCGACTTCATTATAATTAACTTATTTCTGTCTCTGCAAATTGAAATTTAGTACTAGTCAACTGTCAAACAGAGGTAGTCAATTATCTTAAGTTTCAATTCACCCCCTCCACCCCCTTCTCTTGACTATGAGTTGTCAAATGGGCAAATGTTGTAAATTGCCTTTTAGTTTGAGAAATAAAAGTGTAAAAGAACCATTACTAAAAATACATTGTGATTTGTAGGATCCTGCAGCTGTTGAATCTTCATAGCACATGAAACTCTATGCATTAATTATGGATGATCTTAGTAGGTATACTTGGCTGTATTCATTGACAAGGAAATCAGATTCTTTGAAGTGTTTGTTAAGTTCCAAAAGGTGATTATCTTTCTTTCCCTACACTATATAAAAAATTATAAATATCCAATTAATTACAAACTATCTAATTAATTAAAAATTAAATAATAATTATACCATATTGATCTACTTCAAATATTTTTCATTTTCTTAATTATTTTATTTAATATATCAAGTCTATAACTCATAACTCTTGATTTTCGTAACTCACATTATTAGATATGAACCAACACAAATAACTAATGGAATTTATAGGAGTTGAAAGATTAAAAAAACACTATTTAATGTTTTTTATTTTCTTTTTATCCCATCTGCTTTGTGATACATACATAAATATTTTTATGAAATAACAACTATTTCCATAAAAGATCAAACTAAATGCATAAAATATCCTTCAAATTTTGATTAAGTTAATTATCATCATTGTAAATCAAAACTGATCTACACTTTAGAATATATGTAACCTACAAACTTCAATAACCAAAACCCCTCATTTCTTGGCCGTATTAACACGTAGAAATAATTACAACCCTCCACATTTCTAGTAACCTAAACCCCAACTTCTTTCCTGCATTGACATATATTCTACCAACTATTTCCCCCAAGTTCTAATCACCAAAGTCACGTATTTCTTTGCTGCAATATTTCTCCATTATTGCGTACCCAATGATAGTTATATGTACATTATTATGTTGGTTATTATATATACAGTTTCAATAATAATTCGAACCTTTTATTTTTTGTTTTTTTTTTAAGAGTAACAGATTTGGATATTTTTTCCATCAAAAAATCGTGTGTCTTATGTTTGTTACTTTTTAGTTTTGTTATTATAAAATTTATGTCTTGTCATTTATTTATTACTCATTATTTTCTTATATTTGCTTTAAATATTCACCTTCATATCTTGTATCTAATTATCTATTTAATTAATATACTCTTAATATCTATAACTCATACTTTTTCTATTTATGACCTCTAAATATTTAATTTAAAATTTTAAGACATCTTTTGGTATTCCTCTATGTTTATCTATATCAATCATCTTCTTATTTCATGAGATCCCTATTAAAAGTTGCCCTTTTCATTCTGTAGTGAAATACTTATATTATATTTTATTATTTGATTGATTCATGTTTTTAATTTGATTCGATGAAGAAGGATAATATTGAATTTTGGTTGGATATAGGAGCAGTTGGCACAAACTCGAAAAATTATGTGCTAAAATTGCATTTATTTTCCTATCTATATTGGTAGAATTGAAGTCTTAATTGTATTTTTTTTCCTATTATGTTCATTTTTTTTTGTGTGTCTTCTTTTTAGTAGACTTCTTTAATTTAATTTTCTATTAATTTTTGACTGACATAAGTCTATATCTATATTTGGTCTCAAATTAACCATTTGTGATTTTATTGAGAGTTCACTAACTACTGATTAAAAGTTCAAAATTGACTTATAGTTGGCTATTTAAAAGAAATTAATTTTAAATATTAAAATATGTCCTCATTTGGTATTTTTGTCATATTTTTAAGTTTATTAGTAATTATTGAATTTTTCGCATTCGTGTTATCATAAAATTTTAATTGTTCTAAAAGATTTACAAATATTTACAAGAAACACACATGTCCAGGAACTAGTAGTTTAATAAAAGTATTAAGATATTCCAATGTGATGGAGGTGGTGAATTCTGTAGCTCAGCGTTCATTAATCACTTGAAAAATTATGGTATTGTTAGGCATATATCTTGTCCAAATACACTTGAGCAGAATGGTATTGCTGAAAGGAAACATAGGCACGTGGTAGAAACTGGTTTAATACCGTTATTTTATGCTAAGCTACTTTTATTTATATGGACAAAAGCCTTCCTTACAGTAGCACTTCAAGACACACCTTTCTATAAATTTCATGGAACACATCCCGACTACAATAGCTTAAAAGTGTTTGGATACAGGTGATTTCCCTACATCATAGGAAACAAGTTCTCACCAAAGACATATCCATACGTCTTCAATGGATACAGGAGCCTCCATAAAGGATACAAATGCTATGATCCATCCACAAGAAGAGTCATATATCAAGGAATGTTGCTTTTGATGAACTAACTCTTCTTTATGTGCAGGGAAACAATTCTGCATATTCCACTCATCTTGCCACATTCTCTGAATTTTTGTCAGAATCAAAGAGTATAGTTGCCGAGTTGCCAAGCCAGAAGCTTGACTTATCTGAGCATCTTCCTACCGATCACAAGATGTTTCAGGGAAAGTGTTAACAAATATATTGCTAGGTGAACCAACACATGAACAAGATACTGTTAGAAAATGAGATTTTTCTAACATTATTTTAATAATCTTTCTTTTGAATAATTATGCTTGGTTGTAAAAGGAATGGTGCCCCTTATTTTGTGGAAAGTGTGTTTTTACTTTTTAAAAGCTTATAAAGCTATATCTATGGATGTTTTTTTTAAATGCATGGAAGTGTGCTACAGCTGAAACTTCTTTTGCAGAAACTTCTTCCTTTTCTGTATATTGTCTGAATCTGCTGAACTTTCTTCTTTTTCCTTAAAGATTTCTAAATTCCATCTGTGGTATCAAGAGCCTTTCTTCTTGAGGGATCTGTGAAGGCAAATATTAAGGTTCTCTCTGCTTCTTTTAAGAGTTGAGCAGTAACATGGCATCCAGCAGCTTCCTGGGTGCAAGTCTTCCTATGTTTACAGGAGAAAATTATCACAGATGGGTGATCAAGATGAAGGCTTATCTCAAAGATCTTAGCTCATGGGAAACGATTGAAAGTGAAGATGATCCTACTCCACTTGGACCAAATCCAACGGTTGAACAAATGAAGATTAATGAAGATGCGAAGTCAAGGAAACCAAAGGCCCTCACATGTCTTCATTCAGCACTTTCAGATGTGATTTTCACAAGAATAATGGCTTGTGAAACACCTAAACAAGTATGGGAGGAGCTGAAGGAGGAATTCGATGGAAGTGATCGAGTGAAAACCATCAAACTTTGACACTCAAATGAGAATTTGAGATGTTAAGGATGAAAGATGGAGATACTGTGAAAGAGTATTTTGCCAAACTTATGGAGATTGTGAACAAAATAAGGTTGTTTGGCGAAACCTTTCCAGATTCAAAGGTGGTGGAGAAGATGATGATAAGCTTACCAGCAAAGTTTGAGTCCAAGATTTCAGCAATAGAGGAATCTTGTGATCTGAAAACTCTATCTGTAGTAGAGTTGATCAATAAGTTGCAAGCTCAAGAGAAAAGATCAAATATAAGAGATGAAGAAGTAACTGAAGTGGCATTTCAGGCACAACATAAAGGCAAGCAGCCGGTGAAGGAAAGCAGAAGGATGGAACGAGATAAAGCAGGGAAAGAAAAAACATGGAAAGAACCTTCAAAGAAAGGAAGTTTCTACCTTGCAGCCATTGTAAAAGAACCAATCATCAAGAAAAGGACTGCTGGTTCAAAAGAAAACCATCGATTTAGTGGAGATTTTGTAGAAGGATGGGTCATATTGAGAAGAACTGCAGGGCCAAGCAGAATCAGCCATAACAACGCCCTGTGCAGCAGGAAAATTTTGTTGAAAAGTCAGAAAACAAATAAGAAAGCTTGTTTATGGCTTCTCATGAAGAAACACAAACAGCAAATCCTCATGGTTCATAGACAGTGGATGTACAAGTCATATGGCCCACAATGAGCTCTTGTTTCACACACTTGATAAGTCATTCAAAGCTAAAGTTAGGACGGGAAATGGTGAAACTCTAGACGCACATGGAAAGGGTTCATTTTCCTTTCAAACTACACAAGGTACAAAACTCATACATGATGTATTGTATGTCCCTTCATTAGCATGTAACTTGTTAAGTGTGGCTTAAATGATGTTTAAAGGATATTCCTTATTTTTATTGTCTTGTTTTTGACTCTGAAGATAACTTGATTGTTAAAGTAGAGATGGTGGATAAAGCTTTTCCTTTAGATGGGAAGTTTGATAGTGCAAATTTTGCAAGTACGGATGGGTCGTGGTTGTGACACAAAAGATATGGTCATTTTAACTATGCTACCTTAAAGTATATGTAAGAAAAAGGCTTAACTAAGGATTTGACTAATTTCACTATATAAAGAGGTTTGTGAATCATGTTAGATGGGTAAGGTACACAGGAAAGCCTTTCCCAAAAATGCTACCTGGAGGGCAACCGAAAAACTTGAGCTAGTTCATACGGCTGTGTGTGGACCTATGCAGACATTATCTTTAGGACACAATAAATACTTTGTGCTCTTTATTGATGACCTAACGAGGATGACATGGATGTATTTTATGAAGAACAAGTCTCATGCATTTTCAGTTTTCAAGAAATTTAAAGCTTTTGTGGAAAGGCGAAGTGGTTGTAAGCTAAAGGCCTTGAGGTCAGACAATGGTGGTGAATACATTTCAAATGAGTTCAATAAGTATTGTGAAGATATAGGGATTGATCATAAGTTGACAGTAAGCTACTCGCCCGAACAAAATGGAGTCTCCGAGAGGAAGAACAAGACAGTTGTTGAAATGGATAGATGTTTGCTGCTTGAAAAGAAACTACCACAAAGTTTTTGGGCTGAAGCTGTTTCTACTTCAGTATAATTGTCAAATAGGCTTCCACTAAAACGGTGGATGAAATGACTCCTTTTGAGGCATGGAGTGGAATACAACCATCAGCCAAACATTTAAAAGTTTTCGGTTCAATTTGCTATTATCCTGTTCCTTCAATCAAAAGAAGCAAACTTGAACCGAAAGCTGAATTGGGGATCTTTGTAGGTTATTCATCACAAGCCAAAGGTTATAGAGTCTTCAACTTGCGAACAAAAACTATCTCCATTAAAAGAGATGTGGTAGTGGATGAGCATGCTTATTGGAATTGGGATAAGGAGAAAATTTGAGAAAGAAAATGCAGATTTTCAGAATTTGCACCAGATACCTGCTGTCCAGTCATTTGGTTCGGAAAATTTGGAAAAATCTGATGAGTCAGACAGCGAGTCCTTACCTGATTTGCCAATTTTGAAGAGAAAGTCTCTTTCTGATATATATGAAAGTGTGTAATGTTGCAGTCTCGGAGCCAAATAACTATCTTGAAGCATCAAGACATGAAGTATGGATTGAAGCCATGAAGGAGGAGATTGGTATGATAGAGAAGAATGATACATGGAAGTTGGTTGATAAACCCAAAGATAGAAATGTAATAGGGGTGAAATGGGTTTATCGAACCAAGCTTAACCCAGATGGTTCAGTTTATAAACACAAGGGAAGACTTGTTGTAAAAGGTTAAGTGCAAGTGGCAGGTCTGGATTATGGAGACACATTTGCACCAGTGGCGCGTCATGATACAATAAGGCTTCTATTTGCTTTGGAAGCCCAATCAAATTGGAAGTTGTATCATTTGGATGTGAAATCAACATTCTTAAATAGACAATTGCTGGAAGAGGTTTATGTCAATCAACCAGAAGGTTTTCAAGTTGAAGGAATGGAGGATAAAGTCTACAGACTTCACAAAGCGTTGTATGGATTAAAACAGGCTCCTCGAGCATGGTATTGTAAGATTAATGATCATCTCATTCATTGTGGCTTCAAGAGAAGTGAAAATGAAGCCACTTTATATGTAAGAAAGTCTAAAGAAGGAGATATGCTTGTGGTGTCACTCTATGTTGATGATCTTCTGTTGACAGGAAAGCAATGAAGCTATGATGAATCAGTTTAAGCAAGAAATGCAGACCAAGTTTGAAATGTCAAGTTTCGGTGAAATGAATTACTTTCTGGGAATAGAGATTCATCAAGCTACTGATGGAATCTTCATTTCACAGAGGAAATATGCATGGGATATTCTTAAAAGGTTCAAGATGGAGAGGTGCAAGCCCGTATCGACACCATTAGTTCACAACGAAAAGATTTCGAAGTTTGAAGGAGGTGATAGGGCTGATCCTGTAATTTATAGAAGTCTAATAGGTAGTTTGCTGTACTTGACAGCAACAAGACCTGATCTCATGTTCACAGCAAGTTTTCTGTCAAGGTTTATGCATGCTCCAAGTCATAGTTCATCTTGGTGTCGCTAAGAAAACATTGAGATATATCAAGGGAACTTCTGATTATGGTATTTGGTTTAGAAAGGAAGAGCAAGGGAAACTCATGGGTTATTCAGATAGTGACTGGGCAGGAAGCGTTGATGATATGAAAAGCACTTCTGGCTATGCTTTTACACTTAGTTTAGGCATGTTTTCATGGAATTCAAAGAAGCAAGAGGTGGTAGCTCAATCCTCCGCAGAAGCAGAATAGATAGCAGCTGCTGGTGCAACAAATCAAGCTCTATGGTTAAGAAAGATTCTATGCGATTTGGAGCAAAATGACACTTAAGCTACTGTCCTTAAGGTTGACAACAAGTCAAAAATATCTATGGCCAAAAATCCAGTGCAACATGGTTGTAGTAAGCACATAAATGTGAAGTTTCACGCTATCAGGCAAGCAGAGAAGGATGGCGAAGTCAAGCTTGTTCATTGCAGCTCAGATCAGCAGATTGCCGACATCATGACCAAGGCTCTTCCTAAAGGGAAATTTGAAGTTCTAAGGGCTAAGCTGGGAGTATCCAAGAAAAATCTCAAGGAGTGTTAGAAAATGAGATGTTTCTAACATTATCTTTACTTTGATAATCTTTCTTTTGAATAATTATTTTTGGTTGTAAAAGAAATGGTGCCCCTTATTTTGTGTAAAGGGTGTTTTTACTTTTTAAAAGCTTATAAAGCTATATGTATGGATGTTTTTTTTTTAAATGTATGAAAGTGTGCTGCAGCTGAAACTTCTTTTGCACAAACTTCTTCCTTTTCTGTATATTGTCTAAATCTGCTGAACTTTCTTCTTTCTCCTTAAAGATTTCTAAATTCCATCAGATACTGAGGAGCTATCAGCATCTATATCTTCAACTCAGCACAAGATATTGCAATTTGTAGCTATTGTTATATGATAATGAGCAGTAACCCGAAGAATTCGGTGTGGCTAATCAAAAAGGACTTCAACTTGAGGTTAATCAATATACTCTTCACAGATCAAGTCCAACTCTAGTAACAGGCTCCATCTTAACCATCCACAATAGAACATGTCATGATAGCTGGGTCAAAAGCTAAAAACTTATCTCATACTTCATTATCTAGGAAAAACACTGCCTCAAAGAAACACCTAACACTCCACACTGGGTGGCACGTATGAAGGAGGAGATACATGCACCACATGAAAATGAGACTTGGATTCTGGTACCTAGAACTACTACGTTGAATTAAGGTTTAAGACAAAAGTGAAGTCAGATGGTTCAATTGAAAGACATAAAACCAAATTAGTTGCAAAGGGCTATTCACAACTTGAAGGAGAAGATTTTAAAGAAACTATTAGCCCTGTTATGAAGGAAACTACTATAAGAGTTGATCTATATCTTTTAGTGACTCAACATTGGTCTATTAGACAACTTGATGTTAAAAATGTACTCCTTCATGTATGTCTTGCAGAATAAGTGTACATAAGTCTACCACCAGAATTTGCTGATCCAAATTATCTGAGACATGTCTGCCAGCTCAGGAAGGCACTGTGTAGTCTCAAATAGGCTCCTAAAGCCTAGTCTGAAAGGTTTAGCTTTTATGTGATCCACGTTGGCTCAAATATAGTAGAGCCGACTCGTCTTTGTTCACTCTTCATAGTCCAGCAGGAACAATAGTACTATTGTTATATGTAGATGACATAACTGTGACAGGTAACAAACTGCTGAAGTTGTGAAGAAATTGAGCACTGAATTTGCCATGATGGACTTTGGTCAACTAAGTTTCTTCTTAGGTGGTGTAGTTATCTACTTTCTCGATTAAATTCACTTGTCTCGAAGCAAATATACGAATAATTTGCTCAAGTAATTAGACATGGAAGATGCAAAGGAAGTCCCTACTCCCTTAGTTTAGAAGCATGACTTGCAGGATGCTATGGGAACTCCAGTTGATCTCTCAATATATATATATATAGGAGCATCATAGGAAGCTCACAATGCCTGATCTTATATCACTCATGCTGTGAACCTTTAAGTCAGTTCATGCAAAATTCAAATTTTGTGCATCTTTAAGCTATAAAGAGAATACTCAGATATGCAAAAAGGAACTATTACTCATGGTTTGTGTTTTACTTCTCATTCCCCACTAAGGCTGTATGATTTCTTATATGCTAATCGGGTAGGATGTGCAACAATAAGAAGATCCACCACTAGTTACATCATATATCTTGGTGCAAATTATGTGTATTGGTCCTCTTGAAGACAGAATACAATTGCAAGGTCAAGTGCAGAAGCTGAGTGTAGGATCTTAGCTGCTACAATAGCTTGAGTTCACATGGTTGACTTACATTCTAGGGATATTGGAATATCCATCAAGTCTGCTCCTATACTGTTTTGTGACAATATGAGTGCACTGTGGGTGTGTTTGGCATGAATGAAAAGATTTTTCAATTTTTTGTGGCTTAAAAGTTGAGAAAATATTTTCCAAATCAATTTAATTTTTCTCAAATTTAAGGAAAATGACGTAAAAAAACTAAGAAATATTTTTCAAAACTCTCCTCCAACCTCAAATTACAATGTCTTTTTCTTACCCCACCCCTACTACGACCCTCCTTCCCAAAAAATTAAGATTTACTTTTTTTTTTGAAAATAATAAAAGTTTATTTTTAAAAAATTATTTTACTTTTTAAAATTTGTATTTTTTTAATTCCATCCCTACCCGGATCCATCTATTCACCCAATAAAAATTTAATGTTTTTTTTTGTGTGAAAATATTTCAAAATTCTATTTTTTTACCTGACCTCCTACCCCCACTCACCAGCACCCCCACCCACCCCCCACAAAA
>JAABOM020000075.1:7676128-7694804 GCA_011800125.2 Solanum clarkiae | reverse complement strand
CCTGTATATATTGACCTAATGCCATACCTCTCAAAATACAGTAGAGAGAGTTTAGCCCGAGGACGTAGGCACCACTTACCGAACCTCGTAAATCATTTGTGTTCTTTTTTCTTTATTTTTCTCTACAAATTGATTCAAACTTGTGAAGTAAACTTTGAATATCGACGGGTAGAGAACTACCTAAAGTATCAGCCTCCTTGGAGAAATACGGGTGGAAAGCAACTGGTGCATTTGATTTTTACCTTGGAAGCTTATCTGGAAAGTAAAAATTCCTTACAAAGTAGCTATTTTCACTTGCTTGGTTGTGAAAGAAGCTATATTAACTCAGAGAATCTACATTAGAGGGGCAAATATATGTGCTCCAGATGTCATTTTGTGAGCATAATGCAGAGACTGTTAACTATCTGTTTCTTTATTGTAAATTGGTTAGCCTGCTTTGGAATCTATTTACCAGCTTCTGAGACATGGTGGATGATGCTGGAAAGAATCGGGGTGGGTGGTGGGTGGGTGGGGGGGTTACTAAGTAGCTGAAATTTTGAGGGCGGTGGTAGCACTAACAAAGACAGATGGACGCATTGTTCTAACGATAATATAGTGGGCATTTGGAAAGAGAGAAACTCTAGGTGTTTTGAAGGCAATAGTAGCTATCTGCAAAAGTTAAAAATGAATTGCATTATAAGTTTTTGTTATTGCCCCAGCTCAGAGTATAGAGATGACCCAGTTTCTACAGTAGACATCCTAGAATCCTTGTAAGATGAGATAGGATTTAGTATTAGTGTATTGTTTTTTACTCTTTTGGATGTAGAATTAATGATGTAATTTCGGCTTCCAGCACTTTGTGCTGATGATTTATATAGAGTCTTTTACCTTGTCAAAAAAAGGAAGAAATTATTGGAATTTGGATGGTAGTTTTAAAATAGGTATTCGAACACCAAGAAGTAAAGATCTCCCTAAAAAGTCATCGTGAGGTGATCTATTCATTTGGCATGTGAGACTGATGCGTCACCAGAGTTGGAGCTGCTGGTGGCACGTGATAACATGTGTGAAGGTCTTAGATGGAGCTGCTTGTTGGAGTTTGGTCGCCAGGCAATAGCGGAAACCTGTGGTTTCGTTTGTTCAATTGTTTGCACCTACACTGGTAAAACGTGACTTGTACAACTATCCTTATTGACGCGAATAGTAAAAGAGGGAAGAAACTTCACCTCTTGGAACACAGTGGAGCCCAAATATTGCAGAGTGAGACAATTCACATAATAAAGGAAAAAATAACTCTGACATCATGAAGTATTTGAGAAAGAGAAAGACTTCTTTGTATTCGTATTGGTCGTATTCTTGAATTTGTGATGTTTTCTGTGTCTTTACATCAGAAGAATCAGGGTAATTTTACAAATAATATCATGGCTAATTTAGGTCAGACAATCAATTGCAACTAATAAGCATAACATAAAAGCTAGAGAAGAATATCTCCTAGAATCACGCTCATCCACAATCACGTATAGTGGGTCTTATGGAATGTAATAGTGTTTCAAAAGGTAGTACTGGGACTCGCCTCAGGGCTTCCCTCAGGGTGGGGCTATAGCAAAATGCCCTGAGACTCATGTTTAACGGATCTTACAAAAATTATGTGTTAATTCTTTGGTTAACATTGTTGACCTCATAATTCTTTGCTAAATAAATATAGTTTATAGTTTTTCATCTATATAACTCAGAAGATTGAGAATAACTCAAATAACAAGTCGTAGTATCTCATATTTACTATCTGGTAACATCATGGGGGTGATTGTTACTTAACAGTTCTTTTAAAAAATACTTGGTCAAATTTTACATCTTCAGTTATCACTGATCTTCATGTTCTTCAAAATTATCATATTTTATTATTTTCACTATTTGAAAGTAATTTTAGTTTCATTCATGATGGAGCAATATTTTGTTATAATATTTTTAAGCAGTGTTTTAAAAAGTATTTTCGAGGAGAGTCTTGGGGATAGTTGATGATTTTATTTTAAAATTATCTCGGCTATTATCATTTTTTGTATTGTTACCTTTCTCAAATAACAATTACAAATATTTATCTATAATTTATTTAAATTTATTTGTAGAATTATTGAAAGTTCTACTTTTGCTTATTTTCTTAGCATTAAAACTAAAAAATTTAATATATATGAGATCCATGGGAGTTTCCGCCCCGTGTCTTGGGACTTATGCCTCGCCTCATACTACATAAAATACCTTACCCCCCCCCCTCCCCCCCCCCAAAATCACACAATGCCCTTGCGAACTCCACATCTCCAGTAGTACAGGGTATGGTAAAAGTGCTATTTTACTACTTTTTCTTCTCCTGTGACCAACTTCATTCCACATTGTAGCTGCTTCTCCCTTTTCATTGATCAATGGATTGCATGCTCTTTCCTAAGAATCTAACTTTGCAGAAATTTTTCGTAACAAAACTTCTCTTTTATATCCTTTCCTAGTTCAAACTGTCATAAAACTAGTTATATCTCAGTTTCATGCACACACAAAAAGAAAAAGTTAATGAAGGTTATTAGATTATTAAAATTATCTTATTAACGTTGTATTCTTATTATGATTCTTATGTTGGTTTTAGCGAATCTCCCAAAGGTGCAAATGACGCATCAACATTTCAGAGAAAGGTCCGTTAATCTACTAACTCTTGTATATTACTTCATTCACGTACTGCCAAATGTGTTTGCATCCAAGTACTGATATGTTTTTCTTTATATTCTCCTCCAGTTTCCTGTCATCAAAACAAGTTGCATGAAAATGAACGCCACATAGTTAATTGAATAGAAAAAGATTGAAAGACCATTCTATCAGATTTGCAGACTGGTCATACATTTGTGTTACAAACCCTTACTAATACTAATCCAGGTCTTTGCCCTTTTGAACTTGGTGAATATATATCTACGTAAAACAAAACTTAAGGAAGAAATACAGTGGGTTTATGAAAGTTATGGATGCAGCTACAAAATATGGTTAGAAATAAAGATGTTGCGATTCTTTAACTATTTATGATAATATCACTTGTACTTATTGGCTCGAATCTATTACAGGGAGCAAGCCACCACAAGTATTTATGATTTGGTATCCCTCTTTAACGTTTATTATGCTTCGATGCTACCTAACTTCCTTCTCAGAGTTATTGTGTACTAAGACCATTTTCTTCACTCGGTTAGTTGTATCAAACTGAGAGCACTGCATTTTATTGGTCACTCCTATTATAAATTTTTTGAATGAAAAAGGAAAAATTGACCATCAATCTGCAAATTTAGAGCCTGGGAAGAAAAACGTTCTCCAATCTATTTTTACAGTGCTTCATAGTGGATAACTAAAGAAATCTGTGACACAAGAATCTTAATTAGAATATATGCCTCTCCAAAAAGTTTCACATTTATCCAAGACAAATTTGTAAGCTAACCCAAATTTGCATCAGTGTTTCAGCCTCTTTCCTCTTAGTCATTAAAACTGTATCAGTAATCTATCCATTCATTGTATCAGCTGACATGCAACCTGATCTATTGTTAGGAAACAATCTATACAAAGTTCTCCAGTCACAGATCACATAGATATGTTTACTTAGAATATGTCCTATAGACCTATACTATTTGCAGATTACATGCCACAGAAGTCTTATATCTGAAAGCTGGAGATTGTTAATAAATTATTGCCTTATGATTTTTTTTTTCAGGTGAATAGGATCCTCATCCTTTTACCTTTAAAGGAACTCAGCTTTTGTTAATTTAGTGCACCTTCACGTCTCTAGGTTTGTGTGTGAATTAGATCGTACCAAATTTTCACCTCCTCCTAAAATTTGCCTCCAACTAACCTGATACTTATTGATGTTTACTTTAAACAGATAAAAACTTTAAAGTACAGTGTAATATTGAACACAAGATTTAACGTGGAAGACCATTCGGCTCAAAAAGTGTAAAAACCACAACCTATCCCTGTAGGTTTTAACTCAAAAACTCCAGTAAACAAAATTAGCCATAATCATATTACAAGTCCTGCAATCTAAGACAAAATTCTAGGAGGGTGTTTGGATTCAACCTAGAGTAGCTAGGTAGGGAAGTAAAATCAATCGTTGTTCATACATAGGCTTCTTGGGTACGAAATGGGCAACTTCAAATAGGTTCATTGTTCTGGCCAGCTTATTTGAAGTGCTTTTGGATTTTAAGCTCTTTTTCTACATTTTGTAGCGTTTGGAAAAGAAAAAAACTGCTTTTAAGCACTTACTTTTTAGGCCCAAAAAAGTATAAAATGAATTGCTTGAATGCTCTGAACTGCTTGCATGGTCTCTCCATAATCTACTAACAAGTACACACAATATCTACTAATCTCGTTAGTAAGTACACATGTAAGAGAATCAATTCATCTTGAGTTCTTTTCAGAGGAGGACTCCAGGAGATGAAACCAAATCAAGCGGATTCTTTTCTGGAATGATTCCTATGCTGCGTCTTACCAAAAATAACTCCACAGTTGGCCATACTTGGAATCCTTTTACAACTCAATTAGTTAGGAAAATCTTGTGTCATTATCCCGAATATATTGCAGGAATTTGAATGAAGACACACTGATATGTTTCCTAAAATATATCAGCTCAAGGCATGCATTGCTATACACTCGTATAAGTCTTAAGGAGCTGGTTCTCAGTACACATATCACAAAGCACATTGTGTTTGTTTATCATCAAATTGCATAAATGCTCAACAGCTTTTCATGTTTAGTTCTTATGGGATTCACTACAAGATGTTTGAAGAGAACTACAAACAAAACAATTCACTTATGAGAATATGGACTCGCAACTCTCGATTTTATCCCTTATTTGGAAGTACCTTTTTTAAAACTCAATTGAAATAGCACAGCAAATTAATATGTATTGTTCTATTTTAGTGAACTATTCATGTTTGTACCTGAACTTAATCATATACTCCCTCCATCTCATTTTATATGGCACCCTTTGACTTGGCACGGTGTTTAAGAAAAAAAGAAAGACTTTTGAAACTTGTGGCCTAAAATCATTCTTAGATATTAGATATTTGTGTGGCTGAGAATCACTTCTTCAAGGGTAAAAGAGGAATTTTAAAGTCAAATTGTTTCCAACTGGAGTAAGGTGACATTCTTTTTAGGACGGACCAAAAAGGAAAGAGTGTCACATAAAATGAGACAGAGGGAGTAATAAATACCTAGATCTGTAAATTCCTGTTGGAAGCATCTGACTTGCTTCTTGGATGGTTTAGCTTGCAGTGGAATGCATCTTTTGCTCTGCATGTATTCGCTTTGTTGAGTGTTGTCCACAAGAAGGACTTACAGGTACATTTGTTGAGTTAATTTCATCAACAGATATTCCTTTCCCTTGGGAGCTGGTCAAGTTTTATTAAGTTCAATGCATTTTTCCAAACTGCAGAGAAGCTTTGGATTGGGCTTGAAAATTTTGTTTTCGATTGGCTAATAAATGCTGACAGGTAATGACTTGTCAAACTAATTTATATTTCATGACACTCAACTTCCGTTTTACTTTTCCAGAATGAAAGCTATAAATACTGTCAGCTGTTTTGCTCCACTTCTCATCATTTGGTCCCTAGTTTGTTTCTTCCATCTATGCTACAATCACAAATCTAATCGTGGTATTCCTATTGTTATGTTTCTCCGGTATGCCTAATTTTTTTGGTTGTAATATATGCATCTCTACCGTGACATGTTCAGATTGGACATACATTGTTCAAACCTCATCGTTACCTCACCATTAACTTCCAATTGACACAATTCCTATTAGTTTCATATGCATAAGAAGTTCTGTAGAACTGTCTCTGGTTATTTCAACAGGGAATGCCTCTCAAAAAGTGTACTTTTTGTTATAGCCTAGTGAAGTGGGGCAAGGGGATACAGGTGTGAAGTTGCATTCATCCTTCATAGATAGATATTTTGGCCTAAACTGGACGACTCCTGTCTTGTAAGCTTGTGATACTATGGCTAGATCAGGATTTTTTCCCAGCATCATAACTTTGTTCTCTATAAATGTCTCTATTGCCATTGCAATGTCGACCGTGACTTATTCTCATTCTTGAATCGGATGGTAGAATCGTGGAAATAAGGCTATTGACCTTGAAGTTAATGATAGTGCAAAACCTTATTATTGCAGGGTTGTTAGCCAGGTTGATTACCCTTCATTGGTTGATTTACGGGGGCTTCTTCTGGACTTGGTTGCCCAGCTTCTTGGTGCCCTATCAAGGATCAGGTAAGTGAATGGTACCCCTACCTTTGTAATTTTCAAACTCACTCACGTGATCCCTACTTGATTGGAATTTATTTCTACAACAATGGGATAAAAATGCTTTTGAGAACAGAAGAAAATGGTATCTGGGGAAACTTTACCCTGATTGTGTATCAAGTGAAAAAAATGACAATTTTTATGGGAGTTGTATGTGAGTGGTAAAACCTGATGCTGTGCACATCGTACAGTTTCTGTACTTCACTTGACAAATGATTTTGATCAGTGAGATGTCAAGTTCACCACGTGTTTCTATTGTGAGTGTTTAACATTTCCCCTTCCTCTGTTGCCAGATTTAGTTCAGTGACAGAACGCTTCTTCATGGAACTCAACACACGCCGAATAGATACTAGCGTTGCTAGAAGTGAAACACTTAGTATTATAAATGGAATGCGCTACTTGAAGCTCGGGGTATGTGTTATTTCATTTTAATAAACTGATATGCATTGAGGTACTATAAAGATAAAGAAATTTCCAGGTAAAGACAGAGGGTGGACTGAATGCTTCAGCTTCTTTTGTGGCTAAAGCTAACCCACTTAATCGTGCTCCACATAAACGAAAAAGTGAACTTCATCATGCCTTATGCAACATGCTATCAAACATCTTAGCACCTCTTGCAGATAGTGGAAAAGGTCAATGGCCTCCTTCATTCATAGATCCTGCACTAACTTTATGGTATGAAGCTGTGGCACGAATAAGGGTTCAGCTCATGCATTGGATGGACAAGCAAAGCAAACATATTGCTGTAAGCATCTTAAAAAGTCCATTTAGAGAACTTCCACCTATCTTTCTCTGGTGTATTTCTAGCTAAGATGAAAAATGGATGAGATGAAAAGCAGGTCAAGTTAACCTATAGAAAAGTCTCAAAAGTTATTAGCTGGACTACTTTAATGTTTGTTTCCTGACATTTTGACCAAGTTGTCTCTCTCATTCTGTTGTCCACAATGCATGCTGTTTTCTTACACTTCTGTTTCTCGACAACTTCAACGTTTTCTGGTTTCTTCTTTCTCATTCTGTTTTCTCTAATTTGTATTTGTTTTGCAACCCAGGTTGGCTATCCTTTAGTTACACTCCTCCTGTGTCTTGGTGATCCGCATTTTTTCCTCGGTAACTTTGGCCCTCATATGGAGCAACTCTATAAGCATTTGAGGGTAAGCTGTGTAATTCTAGGAACAAAGTAAAAAGTTACTGTAGCTTCTGCTTACTTCCTCTTTTGTATCAACGGAGTCATTTATCTACTTATGCAGTTGGTAAGGGTAAGATCAGTGAAAGAATAATATAACATTGGTCTTTCTGTAGGACAAGAGTCACCGGTTCATGGCCTTAGACTGTTTACACCGCGTCTTAAGATTTTACCTAAGTGTTCATGGTGATTCCCAGCCTCCAAATCGTGTATGGGATTACCTAGACAGTGTGTCATCACAACTCCTTACAGTTCTCAGAAAAGGCATGCTTACACAAGATGTACAACATGATAAAATAGTTGAATTCTGTGTGACCATTGCTGAACACAACATTGATTTTGCAATGAACCATACAATTTTGGAATTGCTGAAGCAAGATAGTCCGAGTGAAGCCAAAGTTATTGGTCTTCGTGCTTTGCTTGCCATTGTCATGTCTCCTACCAGCCAGCATGTTGGGTTGGAAATTCTTCATGGTGAATATGGTGTCCTTAGTTTCTTGGTATTCTTTATTCATTGTATTGGCCTTGTTATTCTGGAGTGATCATTTTGTTACGACAAAAATTGACAGCTCGTGGTATTGGCCACTACATCCCAAAAGTGAAAGCTGCAATTGAGTCAATTTTGCGATCTTGTCACAAGACCTACAGTCAGGCTCTTCTTACTTCCTCAAGGACCACCATAGGTAATCAATAAATATGTAGTTTATGTTCTTGAACCTTTATATGAGGCAACTTGCATGTGTATTGTCGAGTTGGGTACTTGATTTTGCCAATTTCTTGGAATTCATTCTAAGAACTTTGTAAATATTTTGGTTATTTTATATAATCTTCTTGAGATGCTTTTCTCACTGTTCAGAAGACATTGTTTGTTGGTCAGTTGTTATTCTCACAATAGACCTATAGAGACATGCATCTTTGAGGCCACATATGTTGACTTAAGTTGATCAAGCCTCGTTGAATTCATTGCTTTCTTTGTCTGTTCATGTATTGAATAAGCCATTTGAACTATGAACGACTGAAGTATATGTGGACTTTTGCAAACTAGAATACACAATATTGCCTATGTAATCCTCACACAGGTAGAACTCTGATTTGGGCTGTTCTCAATATGTTTTGTGACTCAGATGTCTTCTGGTGGGGAATCAGACACGTGAAATATACTTTTAATTGGCACATGTATCTTTATTCCTCTGTCATTGTGATGTGAATACATATTGTTACTGATGTTCTTGAGACAAGACCAAGTGACTTTGCTACAATGTCTGGGAAATTGGATATAGCCAAGCTCCCTTCCCCGTGGCTTTTTTCTGCAGTCTTGCTGCCTCCTACGGGCTATGCCACGGGACTTCCTCTCCTTTCAAACAAGAAGGCAGGTCCTGGATTTGTTAACTCGGATTCCAGGTCTTCCTCTTATAACAATTTTCACCAGATATATTTATCAATTAAAAAGAATTAATGAAGAACAAAGATATGATTATTTATTTTGGTTATCTGCAGTACAATATGAGCTTCACAGGAGAATGCAATAACATCTAGAGTTATGTGTTATCTCTGAAGCATTATGCATAATCTATTTTTATACTTGAAAAATAAAGCACACAAATTTAAAATATGAAAAGACATTGTAAATATTATTCTGATAAAAAATATTGGAAAAAATGTCTTGAGCTGAAAAGCAATCTGTCCAGCAAATTTCTTAAATATACATTGTAAACAAAGGCATACTAAGTCACCAATTTCAGACAATAAATTAAAGATAATGTTTAGTCAAATAAAAGGGCAAGCCTAGTACGCGCAGGGTATGGGGAAGGGCCTGACCACAAGGGTCTATTGTACGCAACCTTACCTTGCATTTCTGCCAGTGACTGTTTCCAAGAGTACAGTGTTTTTGGGTGCATGGATTGGACATTATAAGGTGCAGAGCATTGAAAATTGTTATTAGAGTTTACTGTTTGGCAACTCAAGACATAAAGATATGCACTAGACAAATGTCCCCCCTTTCAAGGGATTAGTATAATGTGACTCGAGTCCAAAGGGTGTTGCCTTGGAGCGTTTAGAGCCTCCCTCACTTTGCTTAAATTTGCAATCCTTGCAACATTTTGGGGTCTTTTTGTTTGGAGAGAAGTCATGCGGGGATTGTAATGTAGCAATAAACATTACACAAACCAAATCAATATTTATTGTTTGGATTTTATAATTGAAACCTTTGAATGTTTGTTCACCATCCAACACCTTTTTGGCCATACCTCTTAGTATACTTGCCTTTTTGCATACCGTTAATCCCCTAGAAATATTTATCTTATCTTTTGACCTCTTGTTTCGGATTGCCTCTAGATTGTTTGAAGAATTGAATTTTATCCCAAATTGGTGTAATATAAATGATGCCATATAAATGCTTTTGTCCCACAGATGCTGTAACAAAGGAGAAGTCTCAGGGTTATCTATTCCGCTCAGTTCTGAAGTGTATACCATATCTGATTGAAGAAGTTGGCCGAAATGATAAAATAACCGGGATAATACCTCAACATGGCATCAGTATTGATCCAGGTGTGCGTGAGGAAGCTGTACAGGTACTCAATCGCATTGTAAGATACCTTCCACACCGTCGATTTGCAGTTATGAGAGGGATGGCAAACTTCATTATGCGTCTTCCGGATGAGTTCCCTCTTCTCATTCAAACGTCTCTGAAGCGCCTTTTGGAACTTATGTGTTTTTGGAGAGCTTGCCTAAGTGACGATAAGGTGGAGTATGATGTTTCAGATGCAAAGCGTGTGCAGAGGACTGACGGGTTCAAGAAGTCTTCCTTCCATCACTCCCAAACAATCGAATTTCATGCTTCGGAGATAGATGCAGTTGGTCTTATATTCCTTAGTTCTGTGGATAGTCAGATTCGACATACAGCACTGGAATTACTGCGTTGTGTTCGTGCCTTGCGAAACGATATTAGGGAACTTTCATTGCCTGAACGATCAGATCATATCTTGAGAAATGAAGCTGAACCCATATTTATAATTGATGTTTTAGAAGAGAATGGGGTATGTAACAGCTCTTTCCTTTGTAGTGCATTATGGGCATGCAGGTAATTCTTTTATTTCTGATTAAGAAATTCAGGTATGTATCTGGTAAGGAGTTGTATTTTTTCAGGATGATATAGTTCAGAGCTGTTACTGGGATTCAGGGCGTCCATTTGATCTGAGGCGAGAGTCTGATCCTGTACCCCCTGATGTTACTCTCCAATCTATACTATTTGATAGCCCTGATAAGCACAGATGGGCTCGTTGTCTTAGTGAGCTTGTCAAGTATGCTGCTGAGCTGTGTCCAAGTTCTGTTCAGGATGCAAAGTAAGCCAGTTGTGGCAATATAGACATCTAAGATGTGAAAGTTGTGCCTTTCTTTCTGCTTTTGAATATCATCTATCTTTTGTATGCAATTTTCGTGTATACTTTGGAAAAGTCTAAACAATTCTTTTGTGGAATGATTTGTGTGTAATGGTTCAGTCCAGCTATAACACTGCTGATGGAAAAAAAAAGATTCTTGTTAACAAAATTTCTCTACTTGTCCTTAGAATCATGAATTAATTTCTCTTCTCTGCAAGAAAAATCTATGCATGCAATTTGACATGGAGTACACGTCTGCTACTTTTTGGGATGAGATGAACATTTTATTTTTTTGGTGTTCTACCTTGACACATTCCTTCGACTTAGCGATTTTGGTCTTTATTAGAGAACAAATATTTCATGTCAATTTCCTATTCATTGATGCAGCTCCTATTTTTTAAAATTTCAAATTCAAGCAATTTATGCAGATGGCTAAATGTTCCATCTTTGTTTGATGCTACTGGCAGACTGGAAGTTATTCAGCGGCTTGCTCATATCACTCCTTCTGATTTGGGCGGAAAGGCTCATCAATCACAGGACACAGATAACAAGCTAGATCAATGGCTGATGTATGGAATGTTTGCATGCTCATGTCCACCTGATAGTAAAGAAGGTGGTGGTTCAGCAGCTACCAAAGAACTTTTTCACCTAATCTTCCCATCCTTAAAGTCTGGTTCCGAATCAAATATAGTAAGTATTGGCTACAGAAAACCTTTCAGGTGGTAATAAGGTTGTTAGGCTCTGTATGTGTTTATTTCTTGATGTAAATGTTGGAGCATAGAATAATATATTGACAATCTAATGATGAATTCATGATGGTATGAAATATTTTGATTGTCGAAGACTTGCGATTGAGATCGGTGTTATGGAGTTGGTGTAATTTCTGTTTAACCTTGTATCTCATGAGTATTTAAGAATCCTTTGACTGAATTTTGGTCTTCAAACTTCCTGCAGCCTCTATCTAGGACAAACATATTATGCCTTTGGAACTTGGAAGAATGTTAAAGCACCAGGGTTTATTTGTAAGAAATGGAAAATACATCAATAAACACTGGGCTGATATCAAATTACAATTTTGGTTTTTCAGTTTAATAAATAATCCTTGAGCTGTTCCCTGTAATGACACTGGTTATTATCAGGAGATCCTTAATATACTGTCATATTCCTAGATATTAAAAAAGTTTTTCAAAGTTTTGTGTCTCTCTGAAATATTTTATGAGAATAAGAGCCCCGGAATTTGGGTGATGGTGTGTGTATTAGTATTTCATGCAGTCGAGAGAAGCAGGAGAGAATCAAAACTTTTCATTGGATGTTATGAATGTGTCAAGTAATTTGTTCTTTTTGCTTGTTTTAGCATGCAGCTACAATGGCTCTTGGCCACGCCCATCTTGAAATATGTGAAGTCATGTTTAATGAGCTGGCATCTTTCGTCGACGAGGTATCTTTGGAGACAGAAGGGAAACCAAAATGGAAGGTACTTCTTTTGATACTTCGCTGTCATTTTTCTCCTTTTATCTCATCTTCCCTATTATTTGATGTCAGTAATTGAGTGCCTAATTCATCCTTCCCTTTTCTTCCTTCATTGGATTCATGGGATTGTCATGAGTTTCTGTCTACTTCATGGCATAGAGTTCCAAAACAGTATGAACATGGAACTTCTTAGTTCTTACACTTGGATAATGGAAGGCGTGGATTGGAAGCCTTTTTCTTCCTTTCCTAATGACATGTAAAGGTGAACCCTTGGAGGTTAAAATCAGAGAGTGCAGCCGCCAATTTGATGCAAAGTTGTAGTAAAGAAACTTGTTAGTGAAGGGATAACATCAAAGTGTTTTCCATACTAATCTATTTACATAGACTGACAGCCATGTGGTTAACATCTCTCTTATAAAAAATGCCCAGGTTTGGAGAAACACATTCGCTGGGTATGATGTTGTTGGAGAAACACATTTCTTGCATGCTAATAGCAGGAGATGATATTACTGATGATGTTCTCTAACCAATTCTGTTATATCCAAAAATCTTGATCTGTTCATTAATCTTGATTATATCCTTATTAATTGATATCAAGCAAAAACACAATCTGACACTAAATTGATGTTCCGTAAATTTATTTATATATTATATTTGCACAAGAATTTCCAAATTTTTGCTAAACAGATTCTCGGGCATGGAGCTCTGTATTTACAACAACAGTCTTTCAAGATTCTGTCCTGAATTTTTTATGAGCTTGATTGGGCATGTAGTTATCGGAATTCATATGCACTTTATTTGGTAGAATATATGCCCTATCAGATGCTTAAGTAGATTTATAATGTTTTTATTGCAGAGCCAAAGATCTCGTCGAGAAGAAGTTCGGATCCACATTGCGAATATTTACCGCAAAGTTGCTGAGAATATCTGGCCTGGAATGCTTAGTAGGAAACCAGTTTTCCGCCTTCATTATTTTAAGTTCATTGAAGATACAACAAGACAGATATTAACAGCATCTGCTGAGAGTTTTCAAGATATGCAACCCCTCCGTTATGCACTTGCTTCTGTATTGAGATCCCTGGCTCCTGAATTTGTGGACTCTAGATCTGAGAAATTTGATATCAGAACTAGGAGGCGACTTTTTGATCTTCTGCTCACCTGGAGTGATGATGCTAGCAATACTTGGAATCAGGATGGTGTTAATGACTATCGACGTGAAGTAGAGCGATACAAGTCTGCTCAGCACTCTCGATCAAAAGACTCCTTGGACAAACTATCATTTGATAAAGAATTGAGTGAACAGGTAGAGGCAATCCAGTGGGCTTCCTCAAATGCAATGGCTTCACTTTTGTATGGCCCCTGCTTTGATGACAATGCAAGAAAGATGAGTGGGCGTGTAATATCTTGGATTAATAGCCTATTCATTGAGCCTGCACCAAGGGCTCCATTTGGTTATTCACCTGCTGATCCAAGAACTCCATCTTATTCAAGATTCACTGGTGAAAGTGGCAGAGGAACCACTGGCCGTGATAGGCACAGAGGAAGTCATCTTCGAGTTTCACTTGCAAAATTAGCTTTAAGAAATCTTCTTATAACAAATTTGGACCTCTTTCCTGCGTGCATTGATCAGGTGCGCTTTTCCTTTTCTTTCCTTTTACACGTAGGGCCTCTCTGTGCATGTAATTCAGTCATTTATTTCTACTACACTTGTTTTCTTTAGCTACTAATATGATTTATGTTCAACACTTGTATAATCACTATCTTAAATGTGATTGTTAATGTGTGACTCATCTAAAGTATACACGTGCACCCAGACATACATGCATAATGGTGTTATGAGGTATGCCCTTTTGATTAATTATTTTCTGTACGGTTTTTTGTTTGGGCAGTTGTGTTGTGTCTGTTTCCATGGTAGGTGTCCCAGTCTCATTCTTTTAGCATTCTTTAGTGTTGCATTTACTGCGTCCTATTTGATATACAAATAAGGTTGAAGATTCATCAACTTATTTGCTGTCGTTACTTGCAGCAAGTTATATTTAACCTTTTCTCCCTTTGGTAGACATGTACTTCTGAAGCACTTAAGTTTGTATTTGGTGCAGTGCTACTACTCAGATGCTGCAATTGCAGATGGCTACTTCAGTGTGCTAGCAGAAGTTTACATGCGTCAAGAGATACCAAAATGTGAAATTCAGAGACTCTTAAGCCTGATCCTCTACAAGGTGGTAGATCCTTCTAGACAAATTCGTGATGATGCCCTTCAGATGCTTGAGACACTCTCTGTCCGTGAATGGGCTGAGGATGGAATGGAGGGCTCAGGTAGCTACAGAGCTGCTGTTGTTGGGAATCTTCCCGATTCGTATCAGCAGTTCCAGTACAAACTCTCTTGTAAACTTGCTAAAGATCACCCTGAACTTAGTCAGTGGCTTTGTGAAGAAATCATGCAGAGGCAGCTTGATGCAGTCGATATAATTGCACAGCATCAAGTCTTGACGTGTATGGCTCCATGGATTGAGAATCTCAATTTCTGGAGACTCAAGGACTCTGGTTGGAGTGACAGACTATTGAAAAGTCTTTATTATGTGACATGGCGGCATGGTGATCAATTTCCTGATGAAATTGAGAAGCTTTGGAGTACAATTGCCAGCAAACCTAGGAACATAAGTCCAGTTTTAGATTTTTTGATTGCAAAAGGTATTGAAGATTGCGATTCAAATGCATCAGCAGAAATAAGTGGTGCATTTGCTACATACTTCTCTGTTGCTAAAAGGGTGAGTTTATATTTAGCTCGTATATGCCCCCAACGTACTATTGATCACTTGGTTTATCAACTTGCTCAGCGAATGCTTGATAGCATAGAGCCTCTGAGGCCTAGTGCAAACCAAGGTGAGGTAAATGGACACACCTTGTTAGAATTTTCTCAGGGGCATTCTGTGGTTCAAGTTGCATCAGTTGTAGATAGTCAACCACACATGTCACCTTTATTAGTTCGTGGGTCCTTCGATGGTCCTCTGAGGAACACAAGTGGGAGCTTGAGCTGGAGAACACCCACTGTTGGAGGGAGAAGTTCCTCAGGTCCATTAACTCCTATGCCTCCTGAGTTGAATATTGTCCCCGGAACTGCTGGTAGGTCTGGACAACTTCTTCCATCACTGGTGAACATGTCAGGGCCATTAATGGGGGTACGGAGTTCGACTGGAAGTATGCGAAGTCGTCATCGTTCTCGAGACAGCGGAGACTACTTCATTGACACTCCAAATTCGGGGGAAGATGGGTTGCATTCTGGGTCTGTAATGCACGGGGTTAATGCAAAAGAACTTCATTCAGCATTGCAAGGACATCAGCAGCACTCTCTCTCTCACGCAGACATAGCATTGATTCTACTTGCTGAAATTGCTTATGAGAACGATGAGGACTTCCGGGAGCATTTACCTTTGCTCTTTCATGTCACTTTTGTATCTATGGATAGTTCAGAGGATATTGTCTTGGAGCATTGTCAACATCTGCTTGTAAATCTATTATATTCACTTGCAGGGCGTCATTTGGAGTTATATGATGTTGAAAATAATGATGGAGAGAACAAGCAGCAAGTAGTGAGCCTCATAAAGTATGTTCAATCTAAGCGAGGTAGCATGATGTGGGAAAATGAGGACCCCACAGTAGTGAGAACAGAGTTACCAAGTGCGGCACTCTTGTCCGCTCTGGTGCAGAGTATGGTGGATGCTATCTTCTTTCAAGGAGATCTACAAGAAACTTGGGGAGCAGAGGCACTTAAATGGGCCATGGAGTGCACATCTAGACACTTGGCCTGCCGCTCCCACCAGATTTACCGTTCACTAGGGCCTTGTGTAACAAATGATGCATGTGTATCCCTGCTACGTTGTCTTCACAGGTGCTTGGGAAATCCCATACCAGAAGTTTTAGGTTTTGTTATGGAGATCTTGTTAACATTACAAGTGATGGTAGAGAATATGGAACCAGAGAAGGTTATACTCTATCCCCAGCTTTTCTGGGGTTGTGTTGCCATGATGCATACTGATTTTGTTCATGTGTACTGTCAAGTGCTGGAGCTTTTTCGTCGGGTTATTGACCGTTTATCATTCCGAGATCGAACAACAGAGAATGTGCTTCTTTCAAGTATGCCTCGAGATGAGCTTGATTCAAGTATCTCTGACAGTTCTGAATTCCAACGTCTGGAATCACGGAATGCTTGTGAACCATCAGTGTCAAATGTGAATTTCCCAGTGTTTGAGGGAGTACAGCCGCTTGTTCTTAAAGGCCTAATGTGCACCGTCAGTCATGGTGCTTCCGTTGATCTTTTATCAAGGATTACAGTTCCTTCATGTGATTCCATCTTTGGTGATGCAGAAACACGGCTATTGATGCACATCACTGGCTTGCTCCCCTGGCTCTGCTTACAGCTCAGCCAGGATGTAGTTCCGGGGTTTATGTCACCACTACAGCAGCAACATCAAAAAGCTTGCTCTGTTGCCTCTAATATAGCTGTCTGGTGTCAATCAAAATCAATGGATGAACTGGCTACTGTTTTCATGGCTTACTCCCGTGGTGAGATCAAACGAATAGAGAACCTTCTAGCTTGTGTTTCACCATTACTATGCAATGAATGGTTCCCCAAGCACTCCACTCTGGCATTTGGACACCTCCTACGGCTTCTTGAAAAAGGACCAATGGAATATCAGCGTGTTATCCTCCTTATGCTGAAAGCATTGCTTCAGCATACTCCTATGGATGCTGCTCAGAGTCCACAATTATATGCAATTGTATCTCAGTTGGTGGAAAGCCCTATGGGTTGGGAGGCACTTAGTGTGCTGGAAGCGCTATTACACAGCTGTAGCGCTTTACCCGGATCACAACCTAATGAGGTGGGGCAATTCGAGTATGGACTCATTGGCACCGAAGAGAAGCTCCTTGGATCTCAAACATCACTTAAGGCTCGAAGTGGACCATTGCCGTTTGCACTGGGGCTGGGGTTTGGAGCAGGTTCCACACCAGTGGCACAATCTAATGCATCTGAATCTGGTTTGTCAGCAAGAGAATTAGCATTGCAAAACACACGGTTGATGCTAGGAAGGGTGCTTGATAGTTGTCCACTTGGGAGGAGAAGAGATTATAGAAGATTAGTTCCTTTTGTAACAATTACAGGGAACCTGTAAGCGGCGTCTCATTTATACACTACTTAGAAAATGTGTTAATCTTTGAGTTTGTTTTGTTACTTTTGTATATAATTGCGTTCATCTAATTATGTATACGGGTTAGTTTGGTTCTAATGGTAACAGACTTTCCTCTAGTTTTGGTCTATTTCTTCACATTTTTGGAGGTTTACAGATTTGTATGTTGTCATCACAAAATAAAAATGTTATTGGCTAGTTTGATGTTTCTCTAGGGACAAAGAAAAATGATCAAGTTGAACTTGACGAACTGTATTTTAAATGCCTATGGCAAGTTGGGTTTGAGCATATGAGAGCCTTAATATTTCATTTAATATATGAAAGAACCTTCTCAAGTTTTAGTTCATCTTCTTCATATATGATGAGAAAAATGGCAAGTAGAAAATTCTCTAACCAGTGAATTCCTTCACTTATTTCTTTCTTCCCTAGAATCATTTTATTTCAGTACTCAAAAAATTTTGAATCAACATACTACAAAATAAGAAATTCTTTTAACTATATTCATGGAAGAGATAATATTTTAATTAAATTTATGACTTCCCCAATTTTTTCAGAGTAAATAAGAAGAATATTTATCATTCTAACTATAGTTAGGGTCTTAGCTTGAGTAGTTAAATTTCAATCTTAAATTTTTCATTAAAATATTGTGTTTTTCATTCAAATAGAAAATTAAGAAAATAGAGAGAATGAAAATGGTGAGGAGTCATATCCAAACCTTCATGATTGTATTAAAGACATGATTGTTTTATGGAAATGTTTCCTCTCTAGTCATTACCTTTTGAAACCACAGAAGGGGGGGGAGGGGGAGTAGAAAAGAAACAAAGGGTGTGTTTGGGTAGGGAGGGAAATATTTTTGGTTAGCTTAAATGTTTTGGAAAATATTTTCCAAAGTAACTTATTTTTCTCAAATTTAAGGAAAATAATTTCCTTCCAAAAATTAAGGAAAACATTTTTCAGAACTCTTATCTAATTTCAAATTGATTTTTTTTATCCCATTCATATTACGATCCTCTTCCCCGAATTTTTTTTAAATAAAATAAGATTTAAAATTTATTTCAAATTTTTTTTTCACATTTTGAAAATTTTATTATTTTCACCTATTTTCTTCTGACTCTCATCTATGCCAAAAACTTAAAAAATTTATTTCTAAAAAATTTAAATTTGAAATATT
>JAABOM020000075.1:7663458-7676028 GCA_011800125.2 Solanum clarkiae | reverse complement strand
GGGAACAATTGGCATATTGAGTTGGTTTAGAACTTGTAGTCCACTCTTTTCGATTAGATTAGTGAGTACTTTGTTTTGTTGTATGACTGAATGTGATGAATGGTTGGATGAGGAATGTAAGCCCCTTTTTTATCTCCTTCGGAGTGTTGCACTTCATGGTGAACAAAATAGTGTTGAGGAAGTGAATGGAGACGAAAGTGTTGTAAGTCAAGATTGGCTCACCAACTTGAGTCTTAGACTAGCCAAAGAAGTGGCACCAAGGCACCAATTACCAACTTGAATGAAAAGTTGTTGTTTTGGAGGTGAACTTGAAACTAAGCAATGAAATGAGTGAGGCCCCTAGCTCAAAGGTGGAAAACTATGAATTGCAGGCTGAAGAAAAAATAGTGGAGCTTAATGTGGAAACATCTACGTATTTCTTCAAATCCAATAAGCATCCAAGTGGCCGAAATTGAGGAAATAATACTAAAGTTACAATCCATGATATCTTAAATGGCAACTTTGGTTCATCTGAATTGGGAGTGTTGCCTACTTGGAGGCCACAAAAATGTGAAGGTTAATTTGAAGAAGACCTCTTGACAATTCCATGTCTACCCAAGGAGTCTAAAATAAAAGTTGATGAAAAGTTGGGTAGACAATTCAAGTCTTCAAAGTAGTGAAACCCATGGAAAATGTTAATGGTCTCTCATCACCCTCCTCATGAGCTCAAATGGCAAATAAACTTGAAATTTGGGAGGAGATTCATTACCTCAAAGTGGAAACAAAAATGGGCTGTGAATCAATTTTTGTTTATATTTTAATAAATTCTAGAATTTTTAATTTTTATAATAGCTTCTTAATTTTCATTTTTTTCCCTAACCTTCATAATTTTCAAATCTTTTGTTGTCGCGTTGCACATGTTTTGATGTGTTGATATGATTGGAGTTGAAGAAGTGGGTGGAAACACTAATAAAAATGGAAAAAGGGTGAAAATGGGCCATTTTCACCGCACTTGGGGGCCCAAGATCGCCCATTGCACAAGGGTGAACCACCTAATTAGGCCTATGATCGCACAAAGTTGCAGAAACTTTGCCCGGTTTTGCCAGTCAGTCGATGTCCGCGAAGGCGGCCAAAGAGAAAAATTGAGTGAGAAATGGGTATAACCCCGATTTTAGAGGACCTGTAGCAAAATTTCATTTTTGCCAACTTTTCAATTTCCAGTGTGCATCCGCGCTAGATCTATGACACGAACATGTCGTGGAGCAGTGTTGTGACTTGCTTATTTTTCCCGTTTTAGCCTAAGGCATTGGGGTCTTGGCCACATGCCCTCTTGTGCATAAAAACACCTATACTTAGCTATTTTTTCAACTTTATATCACTGAAAAAACACTCTCAAACACTTGACCAAATATTTCATCCAAATTCAAGTGTCCCAAATATTTCATCCAGATCTCAAGAACTTCATTCAAGCTTCAAGTTCTCATTCAAATTTTCATTTAGGAAATCCCCAAATTCAAGGTATGTGGGTTTCAACCATTGGGTCCTTTCACTCATGGTTTCCAACCTTCCTTTTATGAAACTTGCATGTTTTCATGATGTATTACTTATGGGTATTACTTATTATGAATTATTATTACAAATTATGTTGGGGTTTTTATGATATGTTGATTGGAAACACATGTCTACCTATTTCAAGCTTATACTATGAAATTATTCTCTATTGTCACTATGCATGATTTGGGCTATGAAACTACGATCTATTATGAGATTTGATGATGGATTTCAAGGTATCTTACATGAGGGTTTTACTATGTGTTGTTGGGTTCATTTATATTAAGTTTTCTCACATTACTTCACTCTTGATGAATTGGATGAGTTTTAACTAGCATCTCATACCCGCCAAGTGTTTGCTAAAAAGTCTTGACAAGGATTCTTGAGCTATTGATGATTTGTTGCATGAGTTATGAATCAAATGACTATATGATGATTAAGGGATTGTATGTATGCATTGAATTTATGAAAAAGCATCTATAGTATTGCAAGTTGACCACACCTTGTTGAAGGGGTGATATGCCTCAACCACTTTGATGGGGGTGCTATGCCCATCTACCATGTTGAGGGGTATATATCTTGACCACTTTGAAGGGGGGGTGTTATGCCCATCTACCATGTTGAGGAGTATATACTTTAACCACTTTGATTGGGAGTGCTATGCACATCTACCACGTTGAGGGGTATATACCTTGACCACTATGACCGGGGTGTGACATGCCCATCTACCAATTGAGTGGTAGATACCTCAATCACCTTCCAAGGGGTGATATGCCTTGGATTCCAAGTACTAGTTTGATTGGTCTATGATGATGGTCTCTTCCTACACATGTAATCTATATTCCTAAGTTACATGTTTTATAAGCATGTTTTACTCAAGCATTGATCATGCATGTCATGTTATTATTATACCTATCCCTTGCTTGTAATTATGCATTTTGACTATGTCGCCTATCTCTTGTTGTATTGCATCCTACATACTTAGTACATTCAAACGTACTAATGCATACTCTATCCCTACATGATGTTACCATGTAGGAACCAGAGCACCTCATGATCATCCTCCACGTGGCTGGCCTTGGAATTTGAAAGAAGAGCTTTGGTGAGTCCTCAAGTTCGGGGACATTAGCTATCTTACTCTTGTCACTTGTTTATCTCTTTATGTTGAACTCTTAATGCTATGAGGGTGAGCCCAGAAAGCGTCGTGGCCCCCGTTCCAATCTATGGTTAGAGGTGTTGTCGGAAATAATGATGTAATTATGCTTGAGCTTTGGCTCTTCCATGTTTTATGCTATCAAAGACTAACCATAGTCCCTTTATCCTTATTTATATTCTCTTGTTGTTGTTTGATTGCTTCCGCGACCAAGGATGTGTGAATGATATGCGAAGAGGCTTGTTTGGGGTCTCTTCGGGTTCCCATTCGCCTTGTCACGTCTAGGCCCTAGGCTTGGGTCGTGCCAAGCATTATATCAGAGCACTAGGTTGTTAATAGTCCTCAGAATCCAACACACCGCATCGATTAGAGTCTTATTCATGGTTGTGATGTACACCACAACTATGAGTAAGAGGCTATGAGGCATTTTAGGATATGCTTCCCTTCTTCATGATCTATATCGTGCTATAGAAGTTTCCCCCTAATGAATGTTCTTTACTATTCTAGATTATGCCGATCCCAAGAGGAAGAAGAACTCGTACACCTGAAGAGCAACTGGCTCCTCCCACTCTTCAAGCTCCTCAGGATGGGGGAGTGGCTCAAGAAGAGTTCTGGGATGCTATTACCATGTTGGCTCATGCTCCTGCCTTAAGGGTGAGACTTTACTAGAATGAACCCATTGGAGTTCCATGGGTCTAAAGTGGATGAGGATCCTCAAGATTTTATTGATGAAGTGTGTAAAGTATTGTCTATTATGGATGTTAGATCGGAAGAGAAAGAGGAGTTGGCGACCACCAACTTAAGGGGGTGGGTCAAATTTGGTTTACCCAAATGGAAGGTGGAGAAAGGGAATGATAATGTCATCCTTCGGGAAGAGTTCAAGGCAGCATTTCTCAATCGGTTCTTTCTGATAGAGCTAAGGGAGGCCAAAATGATGGAATTTGTGAACCTCAAACAAGGGTCCATGAGTGTGAGGGAGTACTCCCTCAAGTTCAACCATGCTTAGTTAATGAAGAGTGTCGAACCACCATGTTTGTAAGTGATATGGATTTGTCCTGCCTCATGACATATGCCGAACAATTGGAGGGGAAAGGCTTAGAAAAATAAAAAGTGTTGAGGCCAAGAGGGGCCCGTTTTGAAGGTAGATTCAGAAGTCCCAAGGGTGGCCGATTTCATCAAGGCCAAGGGTCTTCCAATGCTTCTAATAGAAGGTTTGTTTATGATAACCTAAAGGTCCAAGGTAGTGGTGGTATGGTGCCTAATACTATGATGTGGTAGAGGCCTTAATGGCCCATGTTTGAAGGACACTAATGCTTGCTATGGTTGTGGTGAATCAGGTCATAAGGTGATAGATTGTCCTCGTAATCGAAACAAGGTAGAGATGGTCGTCCATAAGGCCAAGGTGCAAATACAAGTCCTACGAGGAGAGGACGTCAAGGAGGTGCCCCAAGGTAAAACCGATTGTATACTTTTCAAGGGACACAAAGGGTGGATGAGATGCCCAATGTCGTCACCTGTATGTTAAAGGTTTTTTATTTTGATTTGTATGCTTTTATAGACCCAAGTGCCACTCTTTCTTTCATTACTCTTTTTGTTGCCATAAAGCTCCATGTTAAACCTGAATTATTTTGTGAGCCTTATGAAGCGTCTACTCCCATTGGTGCATCCATTGTTGCTAGAAGGGTCTATACGTATTTTCCCATTTTCATTTTGCATAAAATCTTGCCTTGTGATTTTGTTGAATTAGATATGGTGGATTTTGATGTCATTCTTAGGATGGATTGGTTGCACCCATATTATGCTTCTATTGATTGTAGAATCCATACTGTCAAATTACAATTCCCTAATGAATGCGTCCTTGAGTGGGAAAGTTGTGATGTCGTGGTCAAGGGTAGATTGATCTCTTGCATTAAGGCCCAAAAGTTGATTTCTAAGGGTTGTCTCTATCATCTTGTGAGGGTTAGGGATATTGAGTCCAAGGTCCTTCCGATAGAGTCGGTTGTGATGGTTAACGAGTTTCTTGATGTCTTTCCTAATGAGCTTCCCAGTGTTCCTCCTAAAAGAGAAATCAACTTTGGTATAGACCTTCTTCTCGACACTCAACCCATTTCTATTCCCCCTTTATCGTATGGCCCCACAAAGTTGAAGGAGTTGAAAGACCAATTGAGAGATTTGTTGGAAAAGGGTTTCATAAGGCCTAGTCAATCACCTTGGGGTGCAACGGTGTTGTTTGTGAAGAAGAAGGATGGTTCTCTTAGAATGTGAATTGATTACCGACAACTTAATAGAGTCACCATAAAGAACAAGTATCATCTACCAAGGATTGATGAACTTTTTGACCAACTTCAAGGGGCTAGTCACTTCTCTAAGATTGATCTTTGATTCGGGTAAAAGCAAGTGAAAGTGAGTGAGTGTGACATTCCTAAGATGACCTTCCGGACTAGGTATGGACACTATGAGTTTGTGGTTATGTCCTTTAGTTTGACTAAGGCACCGGCTATATTCATTGATCTTAGGAATAGGGTCTTTAAACCCTACATTGACTTATTTATGGTGGTTTTTATTGATGATATCTTGATCTATTCCCATAATGAGGAGGAGCATGTGGATCACTTGAGAGTGGTGTTGCAAATCTTAAGGGAGGAGAGGTTGTATGCAAAATATGAAAAATCTAAGTTTTTGTTGAAAGAGGTTGTCTTTCTAGGTCATGTGGTGTCGAGTGATGGCATTAAGGTGGATTCTACGAAGACGAAAGTGATTAGAAATCAGCCTAGACCTTTGACCCCATCGGATGTTAGAAGTTTCTTGGGTTTGGCGGGTTAGTACCGAAGGTTTGTAAATTGGTTCTATTCTATTGCTTCTCCCATGACTAAGTTGACCCAAAAGAAGGAAAAATTTCTGTGGATCGATGAATGTGAGAAGAGTTTCCAAACTTTGAAAGATAAGCTTGTCTCCGCTCCTATCTTGTCTCAACCGGAACGGTTGGTAGGATTTGTTGAGTATTGTGATGCCTCAAGAATTGGTTTGAGTTGTGTTTTGATGCAAAATGGTAAGGTGATAGCATATGGCTCTAGACAACTTAAGGTGCATGAAAAGAATTATCCTACCCATGATCTTGAACTAGCCGCCATGGTGTTTGCTTTGAAAATTTGGCGTCATCATTTGTATGGAGTTCATGTTGATATGTTTACCAATCATAAGAGTCTCCAATGTGTGTTCACTCAAAAATATCTTAACTTGAGACAAAGAAGGTGGTTGAGCTCCTTAAAAATTATGATATGAGTGTGCATTATCACCCTGGTAAGGCGAATGTTGTGGCCGATACTCTAAATAGGGTTTCTATGGGTAGCCTACCACATATTGGTGATGGTGGCAAAGAGGTGCCTAGAGAGGTTCATCGATTGGCTAGATTAGGAGTTAGGTTAGAGGAGGTTGACAATGGTGGTGTAGTGGTTGTTGATGGTTCTAAATCTTCATTTATTAGGGAGGTAAAGGAAAACAAGATCTTAGCCCTTCCTTGCTAGAGTTGAAGGCCTTAGTGAGAGGTGGTAAGGTGGAGGTTTTCTCCCAAGGGGGAGATAGTGCCCTTAGGTACCAAGGTGGATTGTGTGTGCCTAGTGCTGATGACTTGAGAAAGAAGATTTTAGATGAGGCTCATAATTCTTCCTATTATATTCACCCTGGTTCTACAATGTTTTAGAGATTTGAGAGAGGTGTATTGGTGGGGTGGTATGAAGAGAGACATCACCAAGTTCGTATCCGGATGTCATAATTGCCAGCAAGTAAAAGCCAAACATCAAAGCCCGGGTGGCTAGCTTAAGATATAGATATTCCTACTTGGAAGTGGGAGGAAATCAACATGGATTTTTTTAGTTGGGTTGCCTAAGACTAGAAGTCATTTCGATTCTATTTGGGTTGTGGTTGATAGAGTGACAAAGTCGGCTCATTTCCTTCCGATCAAGACTACTTATGGTGCCGAAGATTATGCTAACTTGTATATTCATGAATTGGTTAGATTGCATAGGGTGCCTTTATATATCATATCGGATCGCGGTGCTCAATTCACTTTTCATTTTTGGAGGTTTTCCCAAAGATGTCTTGATACTAAGGTTAAGCTTAGTATGGCCTTATGCCCTCAAATGGATGGCCAAGCTGAAAGAACTATACAAACTCTTGAGGATATGCTTAGAACTTGTGTTTTAGAGTTTAAGGGTAGTTGGGATGAACATCTTCCGCTCATTGAGTTTGCTTACAATAATAGCTATCATTTAAGCATTGGTATGATTCCTTTTGAGGGTCTTTATGGTAGGCATCATAGGTCCCCGGTTAGGTGGTTTGAAGTGGGGAAGTTGGCTTTGCTAGGTCCAGATTTGGTCATGGAGGCCTTGGAGAAGGTGAGGTTAATAAGGGAGAGATTGAAAACAGCCCAAAGTAGAAAAAAGTCATATTTCGATGTGAGAAGGAGAAATCTTGATTTAGGGTTGGTGATTGGGTCTATTTGAAAGTCTCACCCATGAAGGGTACTGTTCGATTTGGCAAGAAGTGTAAATTGAGTCCAAGATTTGTGGATCCTTATAGAGTGTTGAGAAGGATTGATAAAGTGGCCTATGAGTTGGAGTTGTTCAATGATATGAGTATGGTTCATCCGGTCTTTCATATGTCAATGTTGAGGAAGCATGTAGGTGACCCAAGTGCTATTGTACCTTTGGATGTTATGGGTGTGGTGGAAGGTAATTTGACTTATGAAGAGGTTTCGGTAGAAATCTTAGATGGACAAGTGAAGAGGTTGAAAATGAGGATGTAGCTTACGTCAAGGTTCTTTGGAGAAACCAACAAGTTGAAAGTGCCATATGGGAAGCCGAGATGGACATGCAAAGGCATTAGAGCTCTTCCACTCCATTCAAGCCTAAGGTACTAATTTAAGTACCCTATATGATTTTAAGTCTTAAGTTCCAGCCCTTATGTCATTTGCATGCATTCATGTTTATGTTGACAAGTTTATGGTGATTTTGACACTTATGTTTAGATTTTTGAAAATGGTGCTTAAATGCATTGTTGCATTCTTGTCAGGCTAAATTCTTCATGATTACTTCTCTTATATATGTTTCTTTGACATTCGGTGGTGAATGTTATTGATAAGAGCAGGTGCCAAGACAAGCAATTGGGCTCACCCTCATGGTCAATATATACATAAAAGAAAGATAGTCTTAGTACATAGCATGCGGCCATAGATATTTTCTCCGGAATGGAGGACTCACCAACTAGCTTGAAAAAATTCTTACTAGCCATGTGGAGGAAGATGCTCAAGTGGGGCTTTGGTTCCTATATGGTAACATCATGTAGGCATAGAATATGCATTAGAACCTTTGAATGTACTAAGTATGTAGGATGTAATGCAACAATAGATAAGCACCATAGACAAAATGCATAACATAGGCACTGAGTAAGCATATAGCAATATGGCGTGCATGGGAGATGCTTAAAGTAAATCATGCTTACATAAAATATAATACATGTGTAAGAAGAGAGCATCATTAATGAGTTCATAGTTTACCAAGGCACAAACTCCTTGATTGGTTGGTGGATCGTCGCACCCTACCACCCTTGGCGATTGAGGTATAAACCCCTCAACCCGATTATCAAGGTACAAACCCCTTGATTGTGGATACTCGCACCCTAACACCCCTTGTGATTGAGGTACAAACCCCTCAAACCTGGTTATCAAGGTACAAACCCCTCGACATGGTTACCCGGGTTCTTAACCCCCCAAGTAGGGCATGGTCAATTTCCAACACTATATAGGAGAATATCATGTACATACATTCCTTTCATCATCATAAAGTCATTCAACTCATAAAACATGCATTGGACCTTCAATTCCTCAAGAAATCATAATGGGACATTTTATCAAACACTTGGCGGGTGTGTAGAGCTAGTGTAAAACCATGTAATTTAAGAGTGGGATCATGCTAGAAAATTTAGTGTAAAACCATCAATATATACTTGGTAACATCCTCGAGTAATATGCATCAAAATCCTTCATCAAATCTTACAATATATCTTAGTTTCATAGCTCAAACATACTAAAACAATCACCATTTCCTGAAACCCCAACATGGTGTGCAGTGAAATTTGTAATATGTAAGACCCATGAGTACATCAACTTTAGGCCATGCAATTTAGGTAAAAGGGAAGCTTAGGCACCAACATACCTTGACTTTGGGAATTCCTTGAAGAAGATTTGAATGGAGACTTGAAGCTTCAGTGAAATCCTTAAGATCCGAAAGGGATTGGAACACTTGAATTTTGAGATGAAATATTGTCTAAGTATTTGGGAGAGTATTTGGGAATGTCTTGAAAGATATGAGGGTAAAATAAGGCTAAATATAAGTATTTTTACGCATGGGAAGGCTCAAGCCCAAGACCCAAAGACTTTGGACCAAGATAGAAATAACATGCCAAAAATAACACTATAGCGCACCGTACTGATGCTACAATGATAGCTATTATTATAGGTAAACTCAACCAATGGACAATGATCGTCCCAACTACCCTCAAGTTCCAATACACAATCCCTAACCATATCCTCAAGTGTTTGGATAGTTCTTTCGGCTTGGCCACCCATTTGAGGGTGAAAGGCCTAAGTTTAACTCTTGTACCAAGACTCCTTTGAAAGGACCTCCAAAAATGTGAAGTAAATTAAGCACCATGATCCGATAAAATGGACAAAGGAACCCTATGCAATCTCACCAGGTCATGAACGTACAACCTAGCATAATCTTCAGCCCTATATGTGGTCTTAATTGGTAGAAAGTGAGCGGATTTTGTCATCCTATCAACCACTACATAAATGGAATCAAAACCCTTTCTAGTCTTGGGCAACCCAACCACAAAATCTATTAATCTCCTCCCACTTCCAAGTAGGAATCTCTATGTCTTGTGCTAGGCCACTCGGCCTTTGGTGCTCGGCTTTGACCTATTGGCAACTATGACAACCGGAAACAAATTTGCCAATGTCCCTCTTCATACCTCCCCACCAATACACCTCTCTCAAATCTCTATACATCTTAGTAGAATCGGGGTGAATAGAATAGGAAGAACTATGAGCCTCATCAAGAATCTTTGATATCAAGCCATCAACACAAGGCACACATAATTATGTTGGCCCCACATGGGTGGCGCCGCCCCAAAATTATGTTAAGCCAAAGTTTGTAAGGATCGAAATTTAAAATAATTTAAATGGGAAAGGAGTGACCTGAGCAGATCTTTTGGGAATTATAATTTAAGTATAAATAACAATTTGCAGGATTATAAAAGAGACTTACTTAAAAGGAGTTTATTCCAAACGTAAAGGAGAATTACAAGAGTGGGAAAATGGAGGGTAGATTACAAGAGCGTTGGGAAAAGGTTTGTAGGAAAATTTCTGAGCGAAAATTTCTAACTGCCCTTTCAGAGTTAATAAGAGAGTCTTATATAGACTGGGGGAGCATCTTGTGCATACAAGTGGAGGCCAAGGGTTTTGCTGACAAATTTGAGGGTCCCTTGGACAGAGACTTTTACAAGGCAAGAGTGGGCATCCCCACTTTAAAGATAAGGAATCTTGTTACTTTAGTAGGTGGGGCATAATATTTCCATTTTGTCTTGGAACAGCGCCAACTTTAGATTCCTTTTAGGAATAGTAAATGTCCTTTGAGGAAAAGTAATTCCGATTCTTTGAACCTCTACTTTTCCTCAAGGGTCAATTTTCTATTCATAATAGGCTTCTTGGTAGGCCTGTGCCTTCCCCTTAGGAAAACACATATCGCCATTGTTGCTTTCATCCGAAGAGGCTTCAGTGATAAGCCGCATTATGGCAGACTCCTCTTGGTTGTCGATGTCAAGTAATGCTTGTTTAAGCTTTATCTTCAGTTCTTCCTTGGAGGACTTGGATGGACTTGCTGGACTTGCTGTAATACTTTCGGTGCCTGAGAACTTAGGTTTTGGAACCCATCCTTTGATCTTTATCTCTTTGGATAAATACCTTATTCGTTCTGACTCAGTAATGGCAAAACTCCAACTGCTAATATAAGAAATTATATTTTTAAATAATGAATCTATGAGGTAGCGGTAAGGTTTGCGTACAATCTACCCTCCCCAGACCCCACTTGTGGGATTACACTGGGTATGTTGTTGTTGTTTTTTGAATAAAGAACTTACACATTTGGATGTGCATTGGTAGAGTGGATATTTCCTGCTTTATTTGGGATTCTCCAAATCTGGATAGGAACTATTTAGGGAGGATTTCTCTGTTTCCCCCAAAATTCTTCCACCAGTCGTAAAACCATCTAGGAATAATGGTTGTATTTATCTCTGGACAATATTTGATAAACCAAGTATGTCCTGGTCTGAGATATATGAAGTTGAACCAGGCTTCCTTGTAGGTATACCAGTTATAGGTCTGAGGCCTATGATTCATGCTGAGAGGATAGGGGTAAGCAAATGATTTACCGGCCACTCAAATGGAGTCAGGATTTTCTTGATGGTGCATCCTAAGAACTGGATGAACTCGGGGTTCTTTTCGTTATAAGTATGTTCAACTTCAGTGTTGTCGGTATCCAGTAAAACTGCTTCATAGAACAACCTAGTAATCATGGCGTCTCTGCTATCCACGTAGTTATTATTGTTGTAGCAGGGTTTGACTAGATCCATCACCTTGCTGGTTTCATATTCTTTATCAAGAGCTAATAATGGTATTACCTTTAAGGTAACAAAATCAAAAGATTCCTCTTTGACAAGAGTTGATGAAATTGCTGGTCCTTTTACTTTAGGATCCACTGCTTGAGCAAAAGACTCGGTGGTCTTCATTTCATAGCTTTTCTTTTGTTGTACAACTGACCTATTTTTTGTGCTGGATTCTTCTCCAGGGGTTGGACCTTCGATCTTCAGGAGATCCGCTAAAATGGTGAATTTGTTTTTTGTTTGTGGAGAGGGTAAAGGTGGAAAGGATGGCCTTAGTTGACCTAGACCAAGTGCAAAAGGCCTAACTGTAGGCCTCTCTTCTCTGGGTCCTTTGAACGGAGAATTAGGCTTGGAGGGCTTCATGACCCTGAAGAAATTCTCCGGTTAGGAAATCAGGAAGGGAATTGTTTTCTCTTTTTATTAAATCGATTTGAAAATCAAAGCTAGATAGTAAAGCTTGCCATCTAGCAAATATCTGTTTTGAAACCAAATTTTTCACATCCTTTTGCAAAATTTCTTTAGCTGATTTACAATCAACCCGAAGTAAAAATTTTTTATTTATCAAGTCATCTTGAAACTTGGTGATACATAGCACTATAGAAAGTACCTCCTTTTCAACAATACTATAATTTTTTTGGGTAGAGTTCCAGACACCTGAAGTAAATCTCACCAGTTGTTCACGACTATCAGGACTTACCTTTTGCTTAAGAATACCTCCATAACCTATATCAGAGGCATCAGTTTCAACAATCATAAAGGCTTTTGGGTTCGGGATTCCTAGGCAAGGAAGGTTTTTAACTAAAGTTTTTATATTCTTAACACTATTGGTTTGGTCTTCACTCCATGGTGAGGGATTCTTCCTATGTCTTTTATATAAGGGTTCACAGACCTGTCTGATGTTAGGAATAAAATCTGCAACATAGTTAAGACTTCCTAAGAACCTTTGGAGCTGCGTTTTATCCCTGATTTCGTTAGGGAAATTATTAGAGAACTCTATGGCTCCGCAAATAGGTTTATGTCACCTTGATACAAGTCATGACCCAAAAATCTAATAGAAGTTTGGAAAAGCTTGATTTTCTTAGCACTAACCATCAAACCATTGCTTTTAGCGACTTTAAAGAAAGTATTAAGATGTTTAAAATGAGAATCTATGTCCTCAGAAAATATGA
>JAABOM020000075.1:7617593-7663358 GCA_011800125.2 Solanum clarkiae | reverse complement strand
TTATGTATTCAAAAACTATTACTCTCTATATTATAAGTGATTGAATTGATTTTCTCATCTTTTATTTTATAATAAATTATTGTATTAAAATAATAATATTTATTTAATTTAATTTATGTAAATATTATATTTATTTTAATGATAAGTATTATCTTTTCCTAGATCCCACTTGTGGGATTTTACTGGGTATGTTGTTGTTATTATAAGTATTATCTTTTACATATAATTTTTTTTATTACGATGAAACTACGTGCAAAACACGTGCAGCAAACTAGTTGTCTTGAACATTAAAAAGAGGAGGTAAAAAAGGAGGAGGAACTCTTATATTTGCACACATAATTCCAATTATCCATATGGATGGATTCATTACATCTACGGTACCTATTCCTCGTTGATCTCTTTGCCCCTCTTGTGATTAACCTTATCAACCATTAAAATATCTCTTATCCCAAGTCAATCTGAGCCATCCAATCCTTTAAAAACCTCTATAAATTATGTTCTCCTCTTTTTTCTCCCGCAACCAACTTCCTCCTTCCCCCAGAATTCTTCTATGTAGTTTATGTTCTTCAATTTTTTTCAGATCAGTTTAGATCATTCTTCGATCTACCATTTGAATATGGATTTTTGGTGTTTCTATTACGGCTCTGTGATTAACCATCCGAACGGTGTGACTATTTGATATTCCTCGACTTTGGCCGCCGGTTGACAGAGAGGTGGAAGATCTGATGCTCTCGTGCTTGTTTTGGGCAGATGAACCTCAGATCTGTGGAGGTTGGAGCTAATGTCACATTTTAAAAGAGTTTTTCCTGTATTCTATCTCATAGCTAATGTTAAATATTCCAGATCAAACTATTCTTCTCTACTACATTTATCATCTCCCAAGATTTCCTACTGGTAGTGGGGGAAATCAATTTTCCTGTGTTTGCAAACTTCATCGTTATGTCCTCCCATATTTGTTGTGCCTCGATTGGCTAATTCGGGCTTGCTAGTTCTGGTTCCTTCATTGATTCCCTCATAACAGAATCTGGAAACCATATGTAATGCGGAACATTTGGTCAGTTGTGTTTTTGAAGTTGATCAACCTTGTACTGATATTGGGGTTACTATTTCATTGATTGTTTGCCACGCTGAGCTACTGCCATACTTTCCTGAGCTTCCTTAGCCATGATAGCCTTCAAGGATGGAGCTTGATCCCTCTTACCCATGGCAGGCGCACGTTAGGCTAACATACACCGAGAGAGAGCTTTATAAAGGTAGCATATAAAAATAGATTACAACAAAAGCAAATAATACAACATCCAATTTGATAATATTAAAATTAACTTCTCTAACTCAAACTTTGGTTACATTGATCTTTATTGTACCCAGATGATTCTATTACTGCACAAACTGTTGATTCTAACAGACTAGTCATTACGCTTTCCTGCATTAGGTATCATAAGAAGGTTCCCGCCTATATTCTTGATTCAAGACATATATCTATAAAAGTATATATCATTTCAAAGGACACTAAAGACACTTACCTGATATGATTTATAGCTGCAATTGCTCAAAAGGCACTTCAAATCACGCCTTTATTGCGATCAATAAGTGCACTCTAGAAATACAAGATTGTTAACTTTGCTTTTCATGTTTTAGTTCCTTGGACAAAATTCAAACCAACAACATTACAGAGAATGCTAATCTATAAAACACCTTTGGTAGTTACTGCTGCATTCACTCTCATGTGTTGAAATCAAATTTTCATGTCCTGCGGCGACAAGCATTTCAAAAGTTTTAGTATTATCTTATACAAGAATTTCAACAAGTCTTTACTTCATAAACAAGAACTTACAACTTCCTAAACTTTAAAGAAGAGTTGCATATCTAAATTTTGTCTGTCAGCATACTTCATAACGCTAGAGCCCTCTTTTGTCATTAGATTCAGCTTCATTACAATTACTTCCTCCAAAATGGGTCATGGAAAGATTGAAAACTTGATAAAACGGGTAGATCACTGGGTAGATCACTTACTCCAAGAGAAGAAATAGTATTTTCAAGAAAGCTAAAGAACTTACTGTTTTGTGTGACGCTAAGATCTCTCATCATCCTTTCCAACAGGACGAAAACCAAGAAAGACCACAAGTACACCAGCCCCAATGCTATAAGAAAAAAGATGATAGATCAGTATTAGAGCACACCTGAAGTTGATAATTAGAGCACATACTACGAGAAAATTCAAGAAAACTTGGAAGAGATTGAAATATGTTAAGAAAATATGTGTCCACGACAGTAATGGACCAGGTCCCTTGAAGCAATAAAAACACGAAACTAATAAAGAAAAACAACAAGGAATTTAACAAACATTTAACGTGGAAAAATTTCTTGCTCAAAGGAGGAACAACCATGACCTGTCCAACAGGATTTCCAACACCCAAAATCCACTAAATGAATGAGAAAAGTAGTCAAATACAATACACATGGTTTATTTGCCTCACTCCTTCACCATTACCGCTTGTAACCCCAGTTATAAGACATGAGTAACAAAACCAAACACTAGTCTGCACTCTCACCTCCCAGATGAAGTTAGACTAATATCTAAAACACCTCAAGGCTTAGACACGCTAAGAGATCTACAGCCATCAACCTAAACGTAAAGCAATGATCAACTTTCCTTTTTAGACTAGGAAGTGATCGTATAATGTTACAACACAACACAACAACATACATAAAGGTAACTATATACTTCTTCTATCAGGTCCATCAAATGTAGATGTTGTGTTTCTCAATAGGAGCCAATAGAGAACTTTTAGAACAAGATGAATATTCACTTTGTGTGTTTTTCAAAAGTTGTGTTTGTTCCTTGGACATACTCCTTTTATACTACTATGGATGACACCAAAAGGATCGTTGGTCCTTCAGTACAATGAAGGTGACATTTCACTAACCAAGACAACCTTTATAGCTGTATCCCACACACGTCCTCTGCAATATAACCTGATCGTCAACCTGATCCTCAAATAAGTTTGTTAGTCATCAAAACAATCACTTAACATTTTTCCCTTTTTGATGATGAAAAACTAAGATCTTTATCATGATTTCCCCATGAAGCATTATCCCCCTAACTTGTTCCCCCCCCCCCCTCCTCGAATGAATTGCCCCTAACCTGTCCCCCTGAACGAATTGCCCCTAATTAAGCTATCTTCCCCCTTTTGACATCATTAAAAACATACATAGTAAACTAAGATAAGAGCCACAGGTAAGGAATTCGGAGTACACGAGATAGCAAAAATGAACAAAGGCATAGTAACTTAAGAATAGTAACCAGAAAAGAGATACAAAACAAGTATTCATATCATTAAGGAAAGCATTCATTTCATAGAAAAACATGGGATGAGATAGATCCCAGAATCAGGTTACAAAATAACGAGGGAGAATAAAACAGAAATAGGAAATGACAGACTAGGGACGATAGGGTTAGGGAGCAAAAGACTAAAGAAGAAGTGTCATTCGAGCATTAGAGTCCTGATGTGCTTGAAGGAGCTACTAGTGAGAGACTTGATCTCTAAAGCCTATTGTGCATTCTCCACTTTCAGCCTAGCCAACTCGGTAGAATTCGGTGCCTCAGTAATGCCCTAAGTCATTTGGGCCTTTAGGATCACCAACTGATCACACTCATACATACCTCTCACTTTGAGGATAAAACGATAGTTGTCAAATATAAAACCTAACCATAGGTTAGGGTCAAATTCCAAGGGAATACAAAGTTTTGCCGCATTGATTCACCAACAATCATTTTAAGCATCAAATAACTCTATTCTTAATTAAAAGGGAGGGGGGTTGTAATGATATGTAGTAAAGTAAAACTATACTAATAAAGCAAAGAGACAATCAAATTGGAGAGCAACTTGGGAAATTGTGTTACCCATGATTCACTAACTCAAGCACCCTAGATAACACAATCTAAATTAGGACATTGCATACAGGATGGTAACTTAGATTCTTCCAACCCTTAGGCAAATGTGAAGGTCGAATTTCACTATGGCACTTGGCCGGCTACCATAGTGTGCCAAACTAACCATTACCTATTGTCCCAGTCAACCTCTCCTTGCATGGACGAGTTTGATTGATTAGACGAGAACATATCAATCAAATTCTGTCACCCGTTTTCATTTTCTATTCATCACTACCTTTATCAGGATCATAATACTAGACAGAGTTTAATGTTGACCGTTGTTGACACCAAATTTTTACCCTCCACAGTATAAATCAATTGTTGAGCTTTTAATTTTAAAAATTTGATATAATTAGATTTCAAAAATGCAAAAAATATTTTCTCAAATAAATTTTATTTTTAGGTGTTATTATTTCATAATTAATTTAATTATTTCATGTTATATATTAAAAGCTCTTCAATTAATTTGTATTAATTCGTCTTGTAGTCAAATTAGCCAATTGAATTCAATTTGATTTATTCTAATTAGTCATAATTGCAATTGAAGTGACTAATTACTTAAACATAAATCTCATACCCATGTAACCCATTTTTAGCCTTTATTTTGTACCAACTGGCCCAATCTTAACCATCTAACCCGGCCCAATTCTATTTTTCAGGATCTATACTCAACATACACCCCTAACACCTATACATGCATACTCACGTAACCCTCACGCACCCCCAACTTCATTCTTCTCCCTTTTTTATTCTCTTTCGAGAAAAATATACGCACACGCACCATTTCATCTTCTTCATCCTCTTCCTCACCATCGATCCCGACCCTTCTCCATCTCCTTCTCCCTCTGCATTGCTCCCTCTCCCCTTCTACTAGTACGCTTAGGTTAGAAGAATCACTCACGCGTCTTCATCTGTCTCTCCCGCGCCTCTGGCCCCTTAAATCAACTTTTAATCCGCAATCAACGGATAAAAGGTTTAGACAATGATTCCCAGGATTTGAATTTGAAATTTCAAATCCATAGCCGAATTCCAGCCTGTTCTTCACCCGTTTTTCTCTCTTGTTTTGCCTTAATTATGGGCTATAAAATCCCTTGTTTCTTCACCATTGGAAGAGGCCATTTTTTGGGGGAATCCAGAAAAGAGACAAGATTTTTAAAACAATTCCCAGAAATTGAAATCTCGAGAATATTAGCGTCGGTAGTAGAAGGTTTCTACTCGTCTCTCGCTTCTTAAAACTAAAGTTGCAGGTGGTGGTGTAGGACTTGTCGTGGAACTCGTCGTCCGAGTTCATTGCTCCGAGAAAGGTAACATGCTCGTCTTATTCGTCCTTTTCTGCTCTATGTTTAGTTATTTATTCGCGTGTTTGGATTAACTGTTTGGGTTAGCTTGTTCTGGTTTGCTCACAAGAAATAACTGAATGTTTATTTTTGCATCTTTCTGGTTGTGTTCTTACTCTTGGCTAATGAGACCTGCTCTATATGCTCATACTCAAATTCGAGTAGTTTAAATGTATATTATTGTTTCCTATTGCATTAGAGATTACTGGAAACAAAGAAAACATCTCTTGTCCTTGTTTAGTCTCGTCATGATTAGAATCTAATGTGGTCAAGTTTGCGTCAGTGTGTAGCTAAGTTAGGTCAATTTGTAACCTATTTTACTTTAACGTGAACTGGGGTACCTCTGCTTCCAGGTCTGATTCTTTCCAGCACTCTAAAAAACGATAAAAATGGTTTAATTTGTCGTCGGTTCAGCTCAGAATAAGATGGTATTTAGTTTAGTAAGTAGAATCTTATCTGTTATGTATCTAGTCGAGTTCCTGTTTATCAACTGTCCTGTTTCCATCTCTTCATTTATGAATGTTCTTCATCCTTTAGAAATCTATGGTTGGAACTTCCTGCCTCCAGATCAAATTACATTTATTTTACCTTTCCTGTCTCGAGTTTGGATTTCTTTGAAAATTTTACATGATAGTGCATTGATGGCACACATTTGGTTGCATAGCTCTATATATGATTCCTAGTCGTTTGGTATGTTTGAGGCTACATATGTCTTATGTGTTTTATTTCTTACTTCAAGATCATCCATTCACCCCCTAAATGTCATTGGTTTAGCTTAATTAAGAACCTCCAGTAGCTTGTTTGTATTTCAAAAACGGTAAAGCTCTGTTTAATTTCAACTCGTTTCTTGTTCTCTTTGCTTGAGGCGTTAAGGGACAGAATGTAGCTTCTTGTTGTCAATTTATTTTGTTATTTTTATTTGTTTGCTATGATGTTATCATTAAATGAGTCCTCTCGTGTGTTTCAGTTCGCCTTCTAATGACTCTCCTTTGTTGAAGATACTTCCTGGTTCGTTCATGTATGTTACCATAGAATCATTTTCGGATATGAACATGAAGAATATTTTGATTGTTGATTAGGTTTCAATATATGTAATGACATGTTAAACCCTGCATATGAAGTTTTAATCTTATATAAGTTAGTATCTTTCACTAATTTCTCTGATTTCGAGTTATATGGGTTATTGTTGGGTTCTACTGCTTCTTGCTATTATCTGATGTCTCCCGAAATTCAAGTTTTGAGTCATAGATTGTTATATGAGTTCACTAGTGTCTAAATTCCAAGGTTTACTTAAAAGTCTTACTTGCGCATTTATCTTCTCTGTTTTGCACTCTCTTTTGAAATTTCTTAGTCTATTTCAGACTACTAACTGGTTTGGCTAAATGTTCTATCACATGCATCTGTTGAGTTTCATTTTTGGTAGTAGCTGTTATCTTTTTTCATGTAACTGTGCAATGGGTGTTATTTTGTTCTAACAAGTGAAGGGACTGAATCTTCTTAATTTGATAACATAATAGTCCACCTGATTTCATTCTGTAGCTGCATAGTGTATATCTTTTAGTTTAAAGGACAGTTTATTATTCCTTGTCTTGAATTTATTTGCTTGACACTATTTTTATTTTTTGAGAGATGCTGGCAATGACTTGCTCTACATGAAAATGACTAGGCTTCTCATACTTATTTTGCCAAAGTTTTGTTCAGTCCATATCCATCCCGTTTGCTTGTCATTATTGTAATGCATCCCTGATCCCTTATGCTTTCATGATTTCCTTCTCAATCTTAGATGAATTTGCATTAATAGTGGTTGATTCCAATTAAAATTATATTTTAGTTAATCCTTTAGTTATGTGCTAATTTATTTCTCTTTTCTTTACTGCATGGGACCTTCGTTCATGGGTCTAATGGACTCTCCTCACTCGTTCATGGGTCTAACGGACTCTCCTCTACTCCTTTTGCATTTCTGATGGGCCATGAAGGCCCAATCCCATTCCGAGTCAGCCTTGAGTGTGTTCAGTTAAATGGGGGCTGGTGCCAGTCTATTTTGGAGGTATACATTAGTATACCATATGTATACACAGTGATACAACAGGCAAGAAATAGGCCAAAGCCCAAGGAGCGGCAGCACGGTTGATTTATGGGCTAGACAAGCCCAAAAGATATTAGAATTAGAGCAGGTTGATGGTACTGGGCCTGCCTGGTCCAAATTCTTTTAATTTGTTTTTCTATTTTTTCTTGTATATGAATGATACTTGTTATTTGTTGCTAACACTAACATTAATTTTGTAGTTTTTGTTTAATCTAATTAATTTCCCCAACACGTCGGAACCATTTATGTTACTTTCATTGTTTTATAATTATTTTCAAAAGGGTGTTTTACTTTAGATTTTTAAATAGTTTTAAATGCTTGTGGAATTTTATTTGTCTAAATTAGTTATGTAAAAAAATGATTTTCTTAAACGCTTGTGGAATTCTATTTGGCTAAATTAGTTAAGTAAAAAAAATATTTTCTAAATACTTGCAGAAATTTATTTGTTTAAATTAGTTAAGTATCTTTTAAAAAAAATAAAAATGTGAATTTTCTTCTCCTTTGACACTTAGTCCTTTTAATTCAAATCTTCAAAAAAATTCAAAACTCTTCAAATCTTTTTAAGTTAGTTTGATTAGTCAAAATGTGGTTGAGTTCTAAATTGCTTGGAAATTTTTAGGTTTTCTTTTAGTCATCTTAAACAATTTTTTTGAAGTTAGTCAAAATTTTCTAATCGCCGGATAATTGTGTGTTAGCAACTATTTCAAGTGCGTAAAACCTTCTTGAATTTTAAAAAGATTTTTTCTGTTTAAATCTTTTAAAAATGATTTAATAACTTTCTTGATTTTCACACCTACGAGTTGTAGTCTGGTCTACGACTCGTAGTACCTTCTCATTGTCCATGTTTGTAGTTCTTGGTCCAATTTTCATCAACACAGTTAATCGCTACGAGGCCCCCTTCTACGAATCGTAGTGAGGACTACGACCCATACTATGAACTCGTATGACTGAACTTCAAATTCTCAGATTTTGATTTTGGAAACTGTTAATTTCTATGATCATCCCATATGACTCGTAGCTTGGGCTACGACTCGTAGTTGATCTCGTAGATCTTCATAAGTCAACAAAATCTGTAACTTTTCCCAAAATCAGGCCAACCTATATTTTCTGCAAAAATAAACACAAAATCACATAAAAATCATAAAAAGTCGCATTGAGAACACATAAAATTCCTTGTTTTAGGCACCAAATGTGTTGTATTTTGACAGAATATCAACACCCTCAACTTAGAATTATTGCTTGTCCTTAAGTGACAACTCATTCTAGATAGATATAAGCAATACATAACAATCATTCTACCGGCATATACCTTACTCAATTCAACTCAGGTACCCATACTTGCATTTTCAAAACATGATCATGTAGCTACTAAGAAAACCACAACACATTGATGCATTTGACAATCTAACTATGACAAGTTAAGGAGTATCAACAATCCATAATCACTGAACAATTCAAATGCTAACCATGCAATGCAAATGCCCTCACAAAAAAGCAGTCTCTTTTTTCACTCAATATACCTTCAAAGTTATTTAAGGGACTGTGCAAGTATACTTACTCTCACAAACAAGAGTCATGCATGATAACTAAAACCATAGGCTTGCCTATATACTTACAACCCGAACTGTTGATTGATTGGATTTGGATCACTTTAGGACTTCATAGGCTTGTCACGCAGGTTCATGGGGCTTTGGTGTGACATTTTTGGCAATTAGTGACTAAAGGCCAACATTGAACTATGTTATACAACACTTTCACCTTAAAAACTCAACCATTCTTAACTTTCTCTCCCTTACTCCTTATTTACAAGTTTTCTGGGCATTTTCTCTTTATTTTTCAGCTTGTGCCTTATTTTCAAACTTGTTTTGCTTTTTCAACTCATACTAAGACATCTTTTTCTCTCGCTCGGTGCATGACTTTCTATTCTTTGTTTTATTTCCAACTGTCCACCTCAATTTTGCTATTATACCATAACATAGGCCACTCTCAACTTAAGCTTTTAGCCTGACATGAAGTACACAATATCCAATACCCAAACCAGGGCCTTTTTTGGTAGCCACCCTCAACTTAGACTTTTTGCCTTAATCAAGGTTCATAATGTTCAAGGATAGACCAGGGCCAATATCAAGGTATTTCACTGGATAAGGTTAGGCTATCTAGGTATTAAGAAAGAAAAGGTACATGTAAGGCTCAAACATTTGGAACAAGGGATAAACTCTTTCCTTTGGTGGGTGATTTAGGCAAAAATTGACTAATTCTAAGAATAAGGGCCTAAGATCCATTCCTAATCCATGCAGTCTCTAGTCCAACTCAAAGTAACAGGACAAGTTTCGAATCAGTACATAATGCATGAACACAACAAAATTGGCTCACGCGCACATGACATCGCATACATAGCCAACATAGACTCACATATCATGATTCAAACATCAACTTGTCTTCATTTAGTCAGAACAAACATTGTCAAACCATTCAAACATGCACGATCACAAAATAACTACTAATCAACAAAAAATTTCAAGGGTACCAATTTCTTCGAAATTTTCATAAATCATCAAAACAATGTACATGCCAAAAGTTTAATCACCATATATCACAAAAGTTATCTACAATATCTAAAACATGCCAGTTCAACATAAAAATAAAAATTCACAAGGCAAAAGAACACATACAAGAAAATCTTGGGATATAAAAAAACTAGGATAGTTATGGACTAAAGGCTACTCAAACTTCACCCTAATCCATAACTATCCACACCCCACCAAAAATACGTACTTTTCCCTCAAATGTACAAGGTAAAAATAAAAATAATAAGAACAGGGGGTCAAAAGTCAAACATCAAATGGTGCCTAAGCACCGGTCTCTGGTTGTCCATGAGTATCTCCCTCCTGTGGGGTAGTCTGTGTTGCAGTTGTGCTAGATGAGCCAATGCCCTGCATTCTCTCAAGCTCCTGAGCTTTCCTCAGCTCCTGAGCTTTCCTCAGCTCCTCTTCCTCTCTCGACGTTTTCAGGACGAACTCAGTGATCTGCTCATCCAGCTCCTCATAGGAGGTCTTCTACCGCTTATGCCCCTATTCTGCATGAGTCTCCTCTATAGGTCTCTTCCCGGGAGCACGCGGTGGATCCTCCTCAAACATGTCAAATAGTGGCTCATCTACAGGTATTGGCTCAGGAACTATGATCGGAGGCACAAAAGACGTAATCAAGTCAGCCTTAAACTTCGTCAATTCCTGACGGAAGACTGACAAATCTGCAGTTTTGGCCTCGACAAGTCTCTTTTGAACTCTCGCCTCGAAGGCATCGACTCGGGAATCCACCATAACAATCCTCTGATCAACAACTGAAGTGGTGAAACCTTGTATCTATGCTTCAATGCCTGAACTGTCTGCTGGACCCAAGACTTAATTTGCCGCATGAGCTCGGCTAACTAGGCCTCAGCCTGTGATAATCTGTGAGTCATACCCTGAAAAGAAATGGCAAACATAATGTCTATAGGAGGAGTATGTTATATGGATGACTCTGGTATAAGTGCGGCTATGGAGGAACCCATCTCAGTATCGGCTACCTTACGCTGCTCTAGTCCCTTAGCAGTAGTAGCAGCAGCTGGAGTAGTAGTGGTTGTAGCCGTCGAACCCTCAACAAGTGGATCTGGAATGAAATTCTTGGGCATAGGAAGAGGTACTGCCATGGAAGCGCCATCGGGTTCACATCAGCCTTGATCAGGATGGGATCCACGGTGTGGAGGACTCAATATGTGAATCTAGACGAAGTGAAACTTGCACCTGTGCATCCATGCATAGCCTATGGATCAACACCGGGAATGGTAGCTATCAGGCACGCCCAATCAATATCGTAGCCAGCTAAGATGCTTGCTAGTAGAACTACTCACTCCAACGTGATGACATTATCTGTGGAAGTGGGTCGGATGCGAGACCTGATGATGGCCCACCAAAACTTTGCTGGAAAAGAGAGGGAGGACTTCACTATAGACTTAGAATGCTCAGTGACCCATTTAGGCTGTGGACCATGCTCCACTATCTGACTAGCCACCCATCTCAAGAGCTCCGTCTGCTGGTCCACACTTTTATAAATGACAGCATGTCTGATCTAGTAAATTCATCGATCAAACTTAGCTATAGACTCTGGTGCTCTATATTTAGGCCCAAACTGTATACGACGAATCGTCTCCTCCGAGATGTCAACCTGTCGGCCTCTAACCAAAACCTCTCTCAATCTGGGATGACTGAGAGCCTTCTTCCCCTTCGGAATATCTCATAGAATAGTAGCGGCGTAAGCTATATAAACCTCCTGCAGTAGGAGCGGGGAGTACTTTCCCAGCTTGTCCGTCAACCACCTGAGCCCATGTCGTTGTATCTCGGCCTCTAGTGTTGGGACATGGTTCAAGCATGTATCTACTAATCGAGGCTCCTCGTAGAATGATCTCACCAGCTTCCCTTGCCCCTTCGGCTCTAGCCCCTATCTGTAAATGGCCTCCATGCCCTCGATACCCCATCGATGATGCTGAGGATCTATATCAGAAATGGATGGGGCAATCGAGGATTGGGCTACTCCTTTGTCTTGGGGCACCTCTTCTGAATTAGACTCCGAACAAGAAGGAGTCATCTGTAGTGAACTCCTCTCCTCGTCAGACTGGGAGGTACTCTCTACCTGCATCGGGGTCTGGGAAACCCTAGCAACAGTTGCCCTAGTCTGAGGCACCATGGCTTCGGGATCAATCAAGATATTAGGGACCTCGTTTGACCCATCCGAGTGCTCATTGTCTGAACTTTCATCGAGAAGTCTCCGGTTGAAAGCTCCGATAGTTGCATTTATACTTTTGGGGGCCATTATATCCAAAATCATCAAAAACCCACAAGTAGCCCCACACACTCATCAACAAAAGAAAACAAAAGCAAAAGAAAAACACAAGAAATTCAACACTGCAGTTGCTATTGGCAGGTACAAGACCCTGGTACGACTCGTAGTGGAGACTATGAGTTGTACTGAGGCCTCGTAGTCCTCAGGTGTACAACAATTTTAGAAACTAAAACTAGATATGACACGCAGTTACGACTCGTAGCCTCGACTATGGGTCATAGACAGGTCTCGTACAAAGTTTCAGTTTGCAAAATTCAACACAGGCTTAAGCCCATGAGACCCTACTATGGTTCGTAGCGAGTACTACGGCCCATAGGTGGGTCTCGTATGGTAAATGTTAAAGGTCCTAAGGTCACTGTTATTCCCTACGAGAGAAAACTACAACTCGTAGACCCTTTTACGGGTCATAGAAGGTGCTCGTAGTAGAGAATAATAGGTACCTGAGATATATATCACTTTACCACGTGAACTTCAAAAGCGAAATTACTATAATCAAAAAGCATCGAAGTAACATCACCTCATGCATAAGTCAAACACAAGACGCCCCAAACCCTCAACAAGCTATTACAATCATAAATCTACTTTACCACAAGGTCATACCAGTCAACACGCAATCAACCCCCAATTCAAATTCAATCATTCATATACTAATGTAACCATCCCTAATTCACGCAAACAATCCTGCAAATGCATGCACACTGATATAGGGGCATGGTTCATAAGAAACCAAGACGTTATCAATCAAAAAGGGTTAACAATCTCCCTAGCCAATCCATCATTATGAAATCATGATTTTACAAATCAAAACATAACTACAAATCAATAACATGGAATTAATCAACAATGCTCAACATAACATGATAATCTAACTAAGACAGCAAGGGCAATTTCTTCAATTATGATTAAGCACCATTTTCATGATCAAAAACCCTAGTTAATTCTCAATTTATATCAAACACACAAACACTATGCCTGGGTATACATTTCAATCTCCGAATTCATCCAACATATTCAAAGCAAAGTACAATTTTAAAAGTCAACATAAACTAAGAGAAATATCGTAAACAATGATGAAATAGAATGAGCAAACTGAGAAGAAAGGTGCCCTAAAACCCTAGTGCAGGAAAACTTGCTGGAAATTGGAATTGGTGGCCGAAATATTTATCAGGAATATTAGAGAAGAAAGATTAAAGGGAGATTCGGTGATTAGGGAAATAATTTATGGTCAAAAAATGATTTTGACTCTTTAAATTCTTGACCGGGACAACTTTAAAAATCCTCTGGGTCGGATCTATGAAGCACTAACTATAGCCTGAGGTCTTGGTCTCGTAGGTCACTGAACACTCAAAAAAATTTAGAAACCATAGTTAGGCACTACGAACCCCATTTACAACTCGTAGTATGGACTACGAATTGTAAAGTTTGATCGTAGTGTGAGTGCCAACTTCAAGTCATCACTGTTACCCACTATGAGGTATGACTATGAGTCGTAGTGTGCACTACGCCTCGTAGACCTAGTCGTAGAGGATGCTTCCAATACTATTTTTACTATGCCCAAAATCTGCACTATTTTCTCAAAATACTCATACTAACATACAACCAATTCAATGCCTTAAAAGAAAAAATCAAACCACAATCAAACCACTACCTAAAAATTCACATAATAAAACTAAACTCAAAATAAGAAAAAACATGGAAAGTACTTGGGTTGCCTCCCAAGAAGCACCTTACTTAATGTCGTGGCACGACTTAGTCATCTTGAGTCATCAAAATTCCTCAATAGCCCACACTTCACTTTTGAGTTCATCGGGATGCTTCATAAACTGACGAATATCGAAAACCACTTCTGCATCATTAACCCTAAACCTGAGTTGACCCGAATCCATATCCACCAGGGCTCTCCCTATAGCCAAAATGCTCTTCCCAGAATAATAAGGACCTCAAAATCGACTTCATAATCAAGAATTACAAAATCTGTCGGGAATATGAACGTATCCACTTTCACCAACACATCAAAAAGTATTCCTTCTGACTTCTGGATTATCCTATCTGCCATCAGTGACCTCATTCTTGTCGGAGTAGATGAACCCAAACCAAGCTTTTTAAACATGGCAAGAGGCATCAAATTTATACTTGCTCCCAAATACATAATGCTCTTGCAAACTCAACATCACTGATGGTACAAATGATTGTAAATTCACCTGGAACCTCCTTTTTTTGGACTAAACATTTAGTTGTAATAGCACTACAAAGTTAGAGTTCTTGCGAAAGCTCTTGGCTCATCCTGTGCTTTTTCGTCACCAAATCCTTCATATACTTGGCATACCCAGGCATTTTCTCCAATGCTTCAATAAGGGGAATGTTGATGGAAAATTGTTTCAACATGGATAGGAAGTGCTTGTGACTTACTATCCTCCTCCTTTTGCTTGAGCCTTTAGGAAAAAGGAGGGGGAGGTCTTGGGATAGTCTTGTTCTTTTCTTGCTCCTTCACCACTTCACCTCTCACCACATTGTTAGACAAACCTTCTTCCTCAACTTCAACTTTGTATCAACACTCTTTTCACAATCCTCATTTACACCCACCAGCATTGGAGGGTCAATGATAATCTTTCCACTCCTCGTCATAACCACCATGTAATGCCCCTCATTCTTCGGGTTTTAGACTATATTTCTCGGCAAAGTACCCTTTTGGTGTTGATTCAACTGAAGGGACACTTGACCAAATTGTTGTTCGAGTTGCTTAATGGCTACCCAACAAGACTCGATCTTTTGGTTCATACTTGAAATATCCAATTTCATCCCTTTCAAAGTCTTATCTTGGTTCTCCACTTTCTTCAACACTTTGTCAAACATTTCCTCGATCCTTGAATTGCTAGAACTGGCTTCATAATTATAAGGATGCACACAAGGACCATTTCTATACCCATCTCTTTGGCCTCATTCGGCTTCTGGCACCCTATCTATCTCAAAATAACTAATACCGTTATCTCTATATGCACCCTTGCAAATGTAGTTCCAACCTTGATTTTTGGAACCCTTGATGCTAATAGTCTTGATTGGACCCTTTGGTATTATTTAAAAAACCCATCGCTTGATCTCTAACAAAGCAAGCATCTTCGTTATGATATGACTCACTATACGTGGACGCTTTTAGAGGCTGGTGGACTACCGCATGAACACTTTCTTGAGTTTGCTTCACCACCAAGTCTATGCTATTCTGGAGTTCAGCAAGTTGTTGCATGATCTCATTATTAATTTTTTCTTGCTTCAAACTAATACTCGTCACACATAAATTCCTTGTAACAGCTCTCTCCCTTTGGCCCCACGCTCTATTGGTATTCAATACTTGCTCCATCCTTTCTGTTATCCTTGTGAACGGTTGGTCTAAGAACATGCCTCCCATGATTGTATCGACACACGCTTGACTATTCTCATCAAGAGACCGATAGAAAATTTCCAATAAGGCATCATCTATGATTTTATGGTCCAGAACCATTCTCAAACATTTGGTGAACCTCTCCCACGTCGTGCTAATAGAATCACCCAACAATTGCTCAAAGTTATTGATTTGGTCCTTAAGTTTTAGATTTTTGGATCTTGGAAAGTATCGGTCTAAGAAGGCTCTTTGCAATTCTGCCCAACTGATGATTGAGCTCTATGGAAGTTCTGACAATATAATACTGCATTACTAGTAAGAGATAGAGGGAACACACGTAACCCAACAACATCTATGGAGAGATTCTGTGTACCCATCACACTTTTACACACACATGCAACATTATGAAGATGATTGTGAGGATCCTCAGTGGGTAACCCTGCAAACAAACCAAAATTCTGAAGCATTTGGACTAATCCACTTGACACTATGAACTTAGTGTCTGACGGTAGTGGTGGCAACACTATAACATGTGTGACGTCCATGGCAATAGGGTTCAACCGATATTGATTTAAACCATATACATTCTCGTTGAAATCCCTATGGTCTGGCCAATTTTCTTGAGGTGGTGGATTCTCCTCTCTACCCACATCATTATTATGTCGATCCATGGCTTCATTAATCGCGATATCCATATTTGCTTGAGCTATTCTCCTTGCAACACATTGAGTCGCAAGATCAGTAGGAGCTAAGGGTCTGCCTTGGCTCCTTGTGTTGGGCATACACCTAGTATACCCAACAAAAGAAACTAAACAATAAAAATAAAAACAAAAGTAAAATACAAGAGAACTAAGCAATCAACACTTGAATTAACTACTAGTGAAATCAAGTCAAAACCTTATCGTATTCCTTAGCAATGGCGCCATTAATTTTGATGATGCTCAAATAGTACCTCTCACTTTGAAGATAAATAGATCATTGTCAAATATAAAACCTAACCATAGGTTAAGGTCGAATCCCAAGGGAATACGGGTTTTTGCCGCATTGATTCATCAACAATCATTTCAAGCATCAAATAACTCTATTCTCAATAAAAAGGGAGGGGGGTTTGTAATGATATGTAGTAAAGTAAAACTATACTAATAAAGCAAAGAGACAATCAAATTGGAGAGCAACTTGGGAAAATGTCTTCCCTATGATTCACTAACTCAAACACCCCAGATAACACAACCTAAATTAGGACATTCCATGCAAGATGGTAACCTAGGTTCTTCCAACTCTTGTGCAAAGGTGAAGGTTAGATTTCACTATGGTGCTTAGCCGGCTACCATATTGTGCCAAACTAACCGTTATCTATTGTCCCAGTCAACCTCCCCTTGGTCGGGTTTGGTTGATTAGACGAGAACATATCAATCGAATTCGATCACCTATTTCCTTTTCCTATTCATCACTACCTTGATTAGGATCATGATACTAGGCGGGTTTAATGTTGGCCACCATTAAGCAACAAGCGAAATGAAAAAAAGTGGATGATACATACAAATATCTAACTTAAGAAGGTGCAAATAATTCGGGTTATTAAGCTAGCTACTTATGGTTCCCACAACACCCAAGTTGTGGGGTTTAGCTACTCATGACTTGGGCAAGAAAGCAAACAATGAACGAAACATACATAGTTGAGAAATTACCTAAGAAGAATGAAGAACAATAAAACCACCTTTGGATTTGAATTCATAAGCTTGAATGATGAAATTAAATTCCAAGTGATTTCAATCTCCCAATTTGAGTCTCAAAATGAAGACCCTAATTTTTTACTATAAGACCCTACAATATTCTAAGAACTATGAGCTTCTCTCTCTAAAAATCTCTAAAAACTGTAGTGGATACTTCTATGACCCAAACATATACTATTTATACTATTTACAAAAGGTCCTTAAAATAATTAAAAAATTCTGGTCGGCAGCTTCTATGGCTCATAGCAATGATTCATAGGGTGACCTACGGGCCATAACCGGGCTTTTATTGTCAGCACTTGGCCTTTTGTACATGGCTACTATGATACACATCTACGAGTCATAGTCTGTTCTACAAGTCGTAGTCTGTACTATGACTCGTAGTACCTTCTCGTTGTACATGCTTGTAGTTCTTGGTTCAATTTTCATCAACACTATTAATAGCTATGAGGTACCCTTCTACGAGTCATAGTGAGGACTATGACTCATACCCTGAGCTCGTAAGGCTGAACTTCAAATTCTTAGATTTTGATTTTGGAAACTGTTAATTGCTACAATCATCCCTAGGACTCGTAGCTTGGGCTACAACTTGTAGTGGGTCTTGTGGATCTTCAAAATTCAACAAAATTTGTAACTTCTCCAAAAAGCAGGCCAACTTGTAGTTTCTGCAAAAATAAACACAAAAACACATAAAAATCATAAAAAGTTGCATTGAGAACACACAAAATCTCTTGTTTCAGGCACCAAATATGTTGTATTTTGACAGCACATCACCACCTCAGCATCCTTAGTTGCAAATGTAGTTGTGAGCTCCTCCACCTGGTCCTTGAGAGCTTCTTGCTGAGCAATTTGATCGAACACTTGATACTTTATGGTACAACCCTCCCCTCACTACATTTACACTCCTCCAAGGTAGTCTGGGAGAAAACCTGCTTAATGGGACTTGGTACTCCCCTCCTCAGTCATACACTAAAGTATTCAGAAACATGGTTCAGAGAATTACCATAAGCAAGACCATGTTTTCCATCCTTTATTCTCATCACTTTGGTCATATGCTCAATCATCAAAGCATGAAGGTTGATTTCTTCCGGTTTGCTGAGGGCCTCCATGAGGTATAGGTCGGCCATGGTGGCAACGGTCTTCTTCTCTATCCTAGGCAGAAGGACCTTATTTACAAACTCAAAATAGAGGTAGTATTGGCTCTTTAAGAATTTTTTGGACACAATAGAGGTATTCAAGTTAGGCACCTTCCCACTCTCAATAAAGAATTAATCCCTAAGAGAGGGACCTATCCACCACACTTCTTATGCCTTCCCTCTCAACCTTCACGATAATGCCTAAAACCTCCTCATCTACCCAGAAAGAAATATCCCTAACAGAAGTTAGAAACCCCGCATCCTCCTGAAATTCAATGTTATAGTAAAATTGACAAACTCCCTACTCATGGAGAGTGGGAACAGGCCACTCAAATAAGTGGTCCCAACCTTGCAGTGACACAACATCGACTAGGTTCATCATACCTGGTCTTCCATTTGCATCAGGCTCAAACACTTGCCCACTCAGTACTTTTTATTTTTCCAACACCTTTATCTATTTCTCCTTACTCAACACTTTCTCTACCCTGACCCTCTTCACTTGTAAACTTGGTCCCCGAGTGGAAACAGGGTCACCCCATTTGGATATCCCTTCGTCCTTCTTTTTTGATTTGTCTTTCTTAGAACCCTTAGCTACTTTTTATGAGGACTTGGTTATCTCTACATGAAACTTGAGACCTATGAGGTCTTCATCAGACTCAATCATGCTATCCTCCTCCTCAGGATCTACATCAACCAACTTGTCACTAGGCACTTCTTCATCCTCCACCAAAGTTGTACTTCTCAGTTTTCTCTTTTTAGCAGCCTTGGACTTGCTTGTTGCCATGGCATCACTCATTAGTTTTCTATGAGTACCCCAAGTGGGAAAAGTCCTGCTAACCTCTTGAGTATCCTCATTGACTTTCTCCTTGCCTTTACCAGTGACGACCTGGTCCCTCACTGAAGCTAGTTTAGAAGTGACAATTGGAGCAACCTTTTTGAGTTTCTAGATCAGGAGGACATCATCTTTATCATCATCTTTTTCACGTTCAACATTCTCAACAATAGTGAGTGGTTTGACTTCACTTGTAGGAGTTAAATCAAATGTGGGAGTAGCTAGCACCAATTGAAGGTCAGACGATCTGGCCTCCTCCCTAGTGAAAGGATCATTCTCCTTGAGTTATGTCAGTCTTTTCCCCACCCATTCTAGTCCCTTAGCCAAGATATTGAACTCCGTCCCCTTATCGACTGGTAGGTCCTCATCAAAATGCTTTTCGGACATAGAAGAGGAAGTGGGACCTGGCTGAGATGAGGTCCCTTGTTCTTCAGCAGAGGTAGTAGCAACAACACTTGTAGGTAGTCCTTCAGAAGTGAAACCAGATGCTCCAACAAGAGAGTTAGGAGGACAATCCTGACCCAAAGTAGGAAGAGATGGTTCGGCTTGTGCAGGACAAGAGGGTGAAAGAGATGAGGGGGAAACGATGTGGGCTATAGAGTATACATCCTCAGGTTTCAGAGAAGTATATATGGGAGTGGATGGAGGCATATCAATTTTGGTGGACAGGAGGGGTCTTAATACTAGGCGACATTTGTTTTTCAGAGATTGTGGAAGATTGAAACATGGTTATGAGATAAGACAAGAGAAAAGTTAATCAAAGGTGAAGAAAAGAAGAAAAATTAGGTGTTATAACAAAAAGATGAGAGATGATGTGAGAGATTCAAGGCACTTTATAGGTGGGAGAAAAGAGGCGACTGGTCCCTGATTGGTTGTGTCACTTTGGGATTGGTTTGAAAGGACGTCAGTTCAGAAAAACCGAAGCGGCATGACAAGTTCTGAACAGTCTCATAAATGCTACAATGATGTGCAGGGATTATTAACCTTGTTGAGAACTAGGTCCCTGATGATCAGACAATTGAATTAACCTCTTTCAAATTCACAGCTTCAGTTTCTATGAGATTGTCGATTACACTGACTTTTAATGCACAAAAAAGAATTCAACATATCATGAACAAGTACTCAGATACCTGCATAGAAGTTTTAGCCAAGGTCAAGAAAAGTATCACCATCATAGAGGCTCAGACGGGTTTTGTTTCATTAAGCCCAATTATATTCTATTACGCTCAAACTGGTCCCTACCAAGTGCTTTGGTGAAAATATTTGCAATTTGATCCTCAGTGTTGCAAAACTTCATGCAAATATTTCCTTTCTCAACCTAGTCCCTGAGAAAGTGATGTCTCACATCAATATGTTTTGTTCTCTTATGTTGGGCAGGAATTATGGCCATGTTTAGTGCACTGGTGTTACCACACATCAAGTGTATTGTGTCTGTCAAAACTCCAAAGTCCTTGAGCTAATGTTTGATCTAGTACAATTATGAGCAGCAAGCTACAATAGCTATATATTTAGCCTCAGCAATGGATAAGGCAACAAAATTTTGCATCTTGGTACCTCAGTAGATTAGAGAAGATCCAAGGAAATGAGCCATTCTAGAGGTATGCTTTTGATCAACCAAGTACCATGCTAAATCTGCATCTCCATATCCAACCAATTTAAGAGAGTCTCTAGTGGGGTAGAATAAGGCCAAGCTTTTAGTTCCCTCAAGATATCATTAAATCCTCTTTTTGGCCTTCAAATGGGACTTCTTTGGGCAAGCTTGAAATCTAGCACACATACCAACACTGAAGAAAATGTTTAGTATACTAGCAGTCAAGTATAGTAGTAACCCAATAGTCCCCCTGTACATGGTTTTATTTACTTTAGGACCAGTTTATCAACATCTAATTTCAAACTGGTCCCAACAGAAACATTAATGGGTTTCGCATCCATCATATGATATTTCTTTAGCAAATCCTAAATGTACTTCTCTTGACTAATGAAAGTACCATTTGGAGTATGCTTGATCTGCAATCCAAGGAAGAAACTGATTTCACCCATCATGCTTATCTCAAATTCACTGCGAATCATGTCCCCAAATTCTTGAAAGAGAGAGTTGGTAGTGGCACAAAAAATAATATCATCAACATATACTTGTATAATCAGCAAGTTCTTTCCTCTAGTTTTCAAAAATAGAGTATTATCTATTTTAATCTCTTGTATCGATGACTGAGCAAGAAACTAGATAGTCTCTCAGACCAGGCCCTTGGAGCTTGTTTCAACCCATAAAGAGCCTTGTCTAATTTCATCACATGGTCTGGAAACTCAACATTCTCAAAGCCCGTGGTTACTTCACAAAGACCTCTTTCATAAGGTATCCATTGAGAAAGGAACTCTTCACATCCATTTGAAATAATTTGAACTTCATGAAAGTAGCAAAAGCAATAAGAATTTTGATGGCTTCTAGAGCAAATGTTTCATTATAATTAATGTCTTCTTCTTGATTGAATCCTTGAATCACAAGTCTCGAGTTATTCCTTTTAATGGTGCTATTTTCATCTAACTTGTTTCTGAACACCTACCTAGTCCCTATTACTAATCTATCAGAGGACCTTGGGACCAGATGCAAAACTTTACTTCTCTCAAATTGAAGTAACTCCTTTTGCATGGAATCACCCAATCTGCATCCTTAAGAGCTTTCTTGACATTCTTGGGTTCTATAGAGAAAAGAAAGCTGCAAATGACGTGAGATTCCTGGTTTTTGACCTGGTTTGTATTCCAAAGTCCAAGGAAGAGACCAGATTATCCAGTGGATGAGATGACTTGTGCTTCCATTTGAACACCCTTCCCCGCAGGTTAACTCTGACTATGTGTTGTGTCAGAACTATCTTCTTCATCAGGCTAAATAAAGTCCATTTCTTGATCATGTTCATCATCAGCTTCTTCAGGTTCTCTGGTTGACATACCAGGGCCCTCTGTGTGCTCCCCATCTGCATCTCTACTTTCATTCATATTGTCTTTGTGGGAAGGATTCTCAGTTGAGGGATCATTGATCAGGTTGTTTCTTTGAAGTTGAAGCAACTCGTCTAGATCGGAATCATCCTTATTACAAAGGTTCTGAAGATGTCCAGATTTGTCATAGGTAACATACACACTTTCTTCAACATAGAGAGTCCTTTTGTTGAATACTCTATAGGATTTGCTATTAGTAGAGTACCCAACAAAAACACTTTCACCACTTTTTGAGTCAAACTTTTCAACATCTTCCTTCCCATTAATGAGCACAAAGTATTTATATCCAAAGGCTCGCAGATGATTGATGCTAGGTTTCCTTCCAAACAAGAGTTCATAAGGAGTCTTGTTTTTAAAAGGACCTGATTAAATATCTGTTTGTCATATAACAAGTAGTGTTAACAGCTTCAGCCCAAAAAGTTTTGGCAAGACCAGACTCAATCAATATTTTCTTTCCAATTTCCACTAGGGTTCCATTTTTTCTTCCACAACTCCATCTTGTCGAGAAGTTCTAGGAGCTAAAAATTTATGGTGGATTCCTTTATCAGCAAAGAAACCATCAACCTTGGAATTTCCAAACTCTATTCCATGATTGTACCTGATCCCTACTACCTTGCTTCCAAACTAATTTGGAACTTGCTTGATGAGAGTTATCAGTAACTCAGTGGCTTCATCTTTGGACCTTAAAAACTTCACCCAGGTGCATCTTGAATAATCATTTACAACCAGCAAAATGTACTTCTTGCCACTATGACTTTGCACCTTGACTTGACCACAGAGATCAATATGAATAAGTTCAATAAGCCTGGAGGTACTGACCTTCTTTTTGGTTTTGAATGAACTCCTTAATGCTTCCCTTTTGCACATCCTGCACACACTTTGACATTATTGAAGTTGATATTTGGCAATCCTCGAACTAGGTCCTTGGAAACTAATTTGTTCAATAGAGATGGATTGACATGACCCAATTTTCTATGCCACAGATTACTTGATTCATCCTGAACTTTGAGACAAGTAAGATTGTCTTTCTTGGTAATTCTGAAATCAGCTACATACATATTTCAACACCTTTTGGCTGTAAGGATCACTTCTTTAGTTGTACAAGTTAGTTATACTACACTTGTTAGATAAGAACTTCACCTCATTCCCCTTGTCACAAATTTAGATAAACTAAGAAGACTGTACTTCAAACCATTAACTTAGTACACATCTTCAATATCTTTCTCAAAAGACTTTCCAATTTTGCCAATTCCCATAATGTATCCTTTCTTGCCATCACAAAAAGACACACCGCCACCTTGAACTTCTTTCATAAAGAGGAAGTTTCTAGTCCTTCCAGTCATATGCTTGGAGCATCTACTATCCATAAATGAACATTGACTGCTCCCCCAGATTGTTCCTGCACAATGCTAACTTGTTAGTTTTGGGAACCCATTTCAATATGAGTTCCCGGTAAGGAGACAGAGGCACAATCAGTTTTTTCTTGGTCCAAGCAGGCAGTTGTCTATTACTCCTTTTTGATTTGGGACCTGGTCCCATGTTCACTTTCTTATTTTGAGAGTATTCAGAATGTTGTTTTCTCAGAGTTATTTTTTAAGTGACTATTTCTACCACAATGTAAGCACAACAAGTTGTCAGCCACAGAAACATATTTACTCTGGGGATTGTAAGGAGGATCAATTTCGCTCACATAACCTACTCCTTTTTTTCTCATGTCCTCTGTGGTTAGTCATCTCCCACAGAAGTTTTGATGAAGTGGTCCATTTCAAGGACTTATTTAGGTTATCCATTACCTTGACTAGGTCCTTCTCTAACACAACATCCCTTTCTAAGGCAAGCATAAACTTAAACTCAGAATCTTTCAATTTCTCCTCTAGGATAAGTTCATTTTAACTGATTTTACCCTTTTATTAGCATTAGATTTTGACTCAATTTCCATCAAGTTCCACAACTAATTTTTTTCAGCTTCTAAAGCTAAAACTTTCACCTTCAAGTCATATATTTGATTTTTCAAAACATTTTTTTTTATCTTGAGAGACATCAACACTATTGTTTAACAAATCCTTTTCAACAGTCATTTCACAGATAGAATCAATGAGAACGCAAGTTTTTTTAATTTCTTGGTTGAATAAAGATCTATATTTACTTTTAGATCAAGCAATGTTACCTCTTCTTTTTCATTATCATCAGATTGCGCAATGCATACAAATAGGTTATCAAAGATCTCATCATCATATTTCACATCTAAGATATAGGAATCTTTAGGTTGTTCGGCCTCCTCAGAGTCACTGGACGAGTTTCCCTAAACTCCTGTGCCTTCATCACTATCATGTCAACTGCGGCCTTCCTTCGCAATTTTTCAGGGGCCTGGTCCTTCCTCTTGTCTTTTCCAAACTTGGAGCTGTCTTTGTAGTCACTGTGGACATTCTCTAACATAATGTCCTAGCTTTCCATACCTATGACACAACTCGACATTATTCTGAAATCTACCAGCAGTCACTTTCTTTGTGAAACCATGGTTCTTCGTTATGATCTTTTTGAACCTTTTGGTGAGATAAGCCATATCTAAACCATCGATCTCCTCATCACTATGAGCTAATTCCTAGGCCAAAAAGTTATCCTTCTTGCCCTCTCTCTTGGCAGTGTCATGTTGCTTGTTCAACTTATGTGTCTGAAGGTTACCAATGAGGACATCCATAGTCAATGTTTTCAAGTCCTTAGCTTCAATAATGGCATCAACCTTGCTTTCCCAGGATTTTGGAAGTACCCTGAGAATATTCCTCACTTGCTTACTCTGGCTTATAGGTTCACCCAAACACTTTAGCTCATTGGTTATGGCTATGAACCAGGCATGCATATCATGTATAGATTCTCCTTCCATCATTATGAAATCCTCATACTGAGAGGTAAGCATATCCACTTTGGATTCTTTTATTTCTTAGTTCCTTCACAAGCATATTTTAGCAATTCCAATCTCCTTTGCAGATTCACAAGATGATACCCTATTGTATTCCTATGCTTCAATACCACACACAATCAACTTCTTTGCTTTATAGTTCTTTTTGATCTTCTTCTGGTCTACCTCAGAGTATTTTTGTCGTGTTTTGGGGACCAACCTGATTTTCTCTCCTCCCTTAACTTCTACAGTAGATATATATAGTCCATTAAGAACAATGTCCCACAACTCACTGTCCTCAGCCATAAGGAAGTCTTGCATTCGATTCTTCCACCATCCATAAAACTGACCATTGAATCTTGGAGGTCTTGTAGATGATTGTCCTTCTTCTAGATTTAGTAGAACAACCATATCTTCATATAATCTCTAGGTGTGCACCATTTAGAGATCACCATTCTGATACCACTTGTTAAGAAAATATTTGTCCATAGTAGTAAGGGACCAGGTCCCTTGAAGTAGTAAAAATACGAAACTAAACAAAGAAGAAGAACAAGGAACTTAACACAAGGATCTAACATGGAAAAACTCCTTGCTCAAGGGAGAAATAACCACTACTTGTCCAATAGGATTTCCACCACCCAAAATCCACTAAATGAATTAACAAACTATTCAAATACAACATACACGGTTTATTTGCTTCACTCCCTCACCATTCCCACTTGCAACCCCAGTTATAAGACATGAGCAACAAAACCAAATACTAGTCTACACTCTCACCTTCTAGATGAAGATAGACTAATATCCAAAACACCTCAAGGCTTAGGCACGCCAAGAGATCTACAACTATCAACCAAAACATAAAGCAATGACCAACTTTCCTTTATAGACTAGGAAATGATCTTACAGTGTTACAACATAACACAACAACATACATAAACGAAACTATAGACTTCTTCTATCAGGTCCCTCAAACGTAGTTGTTGAGTTTTTCAATATGAGCCAAAAGAGAACTTTTAGAAGAAAATGAATATTCACTTTGTGTTTTATCCAAACATTGTGTTTGTTCCATGTACTTACTCCTTTTATACTGCTATGGATGACAACAAAAGGACAGTTTTTCCTTCGGTATAATGAAAGTGACATTTCACCAACCAAGACAACCTTAACAGTTGTATCCCACACACATCCTCTGCAATACAACCTGATCATCAACTTAGTCCTCGAATAAGTTTGTTAGTCATCAAAACAATCACTTAACAAAAATAATAGTAACAAGCTAAGAAGAGAGATAAGGATGAGAACAAGAAAAGAGATAAACGACCTCAACTAGCGGGAACTATGCCACTTGCAGGAGAACATCTCTGAAACATTCATTGCGATTTGTGAAAGAAAGGAGCACATGATCAAGAATCAAATAGAAACTTGCAGAAAGGCGAATAACTTAAGAGAGCACCCTGTACTTGACTTGGAAGCAAAATGTGAAGATCCTAAGCATTAGAACTCTGCTGTATGATTTTTGAACTCCATTGTGGTAGTACACAACCTTTATGTTTTTCCCAACTCTATTGTGTGATTTCATTCTCATGATCGACCTCTCTCTTGAAGACATCAATTCGTAGCAATGACATTAAAAGTTAGTGTTGAATCACTAGTTCGAATCAACTTCTCAAATCATATCTTACTACTTTAAAAAATTAAATATTACCAGCTGCAAAAACTACTTTACCAATTAGGTTTTGCGCTCTGAGTCTAGATTTGGTTCATTTTCTGATTTTCTAAAGCACTTTATTATTCAAAAGAGTTTCAACTCCCTATACATATGAGTGACTGATGCTAAGGAAGATGAATTATGATGCCTTGAACATATGTTCAATTAATCAATTTACCGGAAAGAAAAAAAAAGCAATGCTAAAAACGAAGTAAAATCACCCTGAGAATGCTTGTATTAACCAAATTTTACCTAAAGTTTAACGAGCCTGTAAGATGTAACGTCGGTAAAATTATAAAAATACCCCTAGAGGAGATATGTGCCCATATCGTGTCTTTTAATGCTCCGATGGCAAATTTAGGTCAGATTTGCGATCAACATGAAAAATTGAGTGAAAAAGTGGTCTTGATTGATTTTTAGAGCAACCAAATCAAAAGATAATTTTTTGATACAAAAATGACTTCTAGTAAGGGTGTGTGACATGTGTGCAACACATACCACTACATACCAACACTTAATTTTGTTCAAAAAATTTTCCACAGAATTAGAAAACTCGCTTGAAGAATTTTCAGCGAAAGTCCGTGTCGTGGACCCCATGTCCCAAGACAGACTTATTTCGAATTTTATGAGGGCATTCCAGGCCTTTCTAAACTCCTCCTTGACTCAAACCATGATCAAAATAGGTCGTTCTAAGTATAAACAGGGTTTTTAACCCATTCTTAAGCCTTTCTAAGTCCTTGAAAAAGACTAGGGCTAAAAAAAAGAGAAGAGGAGTGAGGAATTGAGGAGTTCGAAGAGAGTTCCTTAAGGTTGATTGTCCAAAGCTTCAATCCAGATATGTAAGGATACCTATAGTATAGGATTGAGTTCATCCACACGCCCCATGTCTAAGTTTCTACTTTAATGAGTAATGAATTGGGTAAATCCTAGTTTTCAAATTCCAATCGAGTCAATTCTTCTTCTATTGAGTTTTATATAATTATGTATTGAAGTTATTATTATTTTATTATTGAAATTATTGTTCGTGGTTAATTTCCCATGAACCCTAGCTGAGTTAATGATCATGGCTTCCCCATACATTATTTAACATTGAGATTTATGATTTTCATGAATTAAATAAAGTATTTGATTTAAATCAAGGTTATGTATGTTTTTTAGTAGAGATTATGATTTTCGTGCGTTGATGAACAGAGTGATTTGAACTAGTATTATATATTTATTTTAAAAAGCCTTTAAAGAGCATAAACATTGATTTTAAAAGAGTATGGGTATTGAGTGGAACATTGTTTTGAGAAGAGAGAATTAATGAGATAATGTGTGTTTTGATGAGCTTGAGTAAGTTGTGGATGAGGAGTACATGTTATTGTATATGCATAATATGAGAATTTACTATGTTATATGTTCTAAGTATGAGTTCTATGTGATTTCATTGATCGTATGAGTTGGAGTCTTGTGGGGAGTTAGTTTGAATCTTGAGTTGCATTGCATAAATGATGGTCCTGAATTATTCAGTTGTTGAGTAATTGAGTTGAGCTATTGAGAACTAAGTTGACTTGAGTAAGATGAGTCAAAGAGATGAGTTTGAGTTAATTTCTATGATCATATTTTAGTCTTGGAAAGAGTATTGAACACCAAATTGAGTGAGAGGAACACACTAAAACTACGTTGCCAGCAAAGATAGTCGTGCAGTTAACTCTGGTGGTTCACATCCCAATAGATGGACATTCTCTTTAGATCCAAGAGAGAGGAAAGATTGACATCCTTTACCGTGGCATATTTAGGATGGGCATGGCAACAACGTTTTTTCGTTATGCATCAGCAAAACTCATGGTGGTGGTGGAGAGTTATGTTGATTAGAGAAACTTCCAAGCGACACTTGAGTAAACATATCTTGATTTTCAAACTGGGTTGCATAAAAACATTGAGTCATATCTTAAAGCATGATTTCAAACCTTAAACTTGCATATTCACTGAGTCGAGTCATGAGTTGAATGAGTTGACATCTGAGTCGAGTTTACTTAGTTGAGTCGAGCCTTGTGTGTTTACTTTAGCCATTCTTACATACTAGTATATTCCATGTACTGACGCCCATTTGGGCCTGCATCATTTCATGATGTAGAGGTAGGTATTAGAGGACTTCAGCAGATGCACCGTTGAAGTTCAGATTCCTGATTCCAGAAATGGTGAGCCCTCCTTACCTTTAAAGGAGTTTTTTTTCTTTCACTGAGTATTTCATTTTCCTTGAGTTGGTTAGCTATGGCCTGTCGTGGTACCATCTAGATGTTAGAGGTAGAGGTTTCATAGACATTGAGTAGAGGATGTTAAGTATTGTTCCTTTTCCAACTTTTGTTTTATTGAAAATTTCTTTTTATATTATTTGATTACTTTACAGTCTTTTCTTTGAGCATTTTCTCTTCCCCTGTCGAGTATAATGTGATGATGAGGCCAGGCGGTTCGTTAAGGACTAGCAATAGTCTCTGAGTGCCGGCCACGCCAAGGGTACCCTCCCAGGATGTGATAAACTTTGTATCAGAGCATAGCATTCAAGGGTCCTAGGGAGTCTATGAAGCTGTGTCTAGTAGAGTCTTTCTTATTGGTGTGAAGTGCGCCACATCCATAATAGGGAGGCTATGCTACATTACAAATGGTTACACTTATTTCTTATTCTGATTCGTGTTATAGATTTAAACTCTAGAAAATCTCTTTCCTGAATCGTACTTACACATTTGCAGACCATGCCTTCCAAATGCTTTGTGAACCCGAGGAATGTCTTTAACACTGAGGGGCTTGAGCTTACTGCTCAGCTTGCTGTACATGCTCGATGGGTAGAGGAGGACAAGGGGTTTGAGATGGAAGAACCTTGCAGCATAAAGGCTGAGTCAGTAGGACATGAGCATAGTAAGAATGAGCAAGAGAATGGGAATAAGTCTCTCTTTCTGCAGAGACCCTGGAGTAATGTGTCACCACCAGCGAGTGCACCTATATCTGATAATAAATAAAATCTGAGGGCACGAAGAAATAAACCCTTCAAGGTCACCCTACATCCTGAGGAAATGTAGCTCGAGGATATAAAGGAAATCTGTCATGTAGATAGTATGGAAAATTTCATTTAGGGAAGTGTCAAATGGGCACTGATGGCTGCTGTAAATGTAGCAAAGTGGGTCACTTTTGGAGGGATTGTTAATGATGTTCATGCTCCAATAAGAAAGTGGTTGTTGTCAATAGTTTAACCTAACTAAAGGTTAGGGTCAAATCCACAGTGAATACAGGACTTGACTACAAGACTTCACTATTAATTATTTCAAGCATTTATAACTAAAATATCTAAATAGTGGGGGGGGGGGGAATTTTGAGATTCAAAGAACAAAATAAAATAAACACTATACTATGAAGTGAGAAAATACTTAATTTTAGGGACAACCTGAGAATTGTATCCCCCATGGTTCATTGACTCGATTACCCTTGATAACATAACTACAATTGGAGATTCGCATGCAGGACAGTGACTTAGGTTCTTCCAGTCCTCTTGTGAAGGTGAAGGTTGAATTTCACCATGGCGCTTGGTCGGCTACCATTGCGTGCCAACTAACCGTTACTTATTGTCCCAGTCAAGTTCCCCTTGGTCAGGTTTGGTTGATTACACGAGAACACATCAATCGAATCCTATCATCTATTTTCCTTTTCCTATTCGTCATTACCTTAGTCGGGATCGTGATAGTAGGTGGGATTTGGTGTTGGCCACCACTAAACAATAACCAATATGAGGAGAAATAGGTAATACATGCAAAATCTCAATCATAGAAATGCAATAAACCTAGGTCATTTCAAGTCAACTACCCATGGTTCCCACAACCCAAGTTGTGGGTGCTTAGCTACTCATGGCTAAGGCAAAACCAACAAAAAATTAAATACAAGACATAGTGGAGAGTTTTACCACAAGCAATGAAGAATAAATACGCCACAAGTTGCAAATCACAAGCTTGATCGATTAACAATAAGCACAAACCAAGGTTTACAATCCCCAAAATTGGGTTTTCCAAGAGAAAATGATAAAATAAGCTCAAAACCTCAAAGTTTTCTTGAGAGTATATCCAAAGTTTATAAAAACTTCTTTGTTTCAAATCTCCCCTTTTAAAACCCTAACTTAAACTATATATAGTGTTTACAAAATAACCCTAAAAATTACACAGAAAAGACAGTTGACAGTTAGTACACCACGTGTTTTGAGATATATGGAAATTAAGATTCTGGGCACTTTCGAGGCACATTTTCGGGCACTTCAGGAGTCGTTTCAATATCTCCCCCTTGGGAACATTTGTCACCAAATGTAAAAGAAATGTACAAGAGAAGAGTAATCATAAAGAGACCAACCCCAACAAGAATGCAACAATACACTTTTAGAACACTATTTTCAAAACCTCAACATAAGTGACAAAATTGTCATGAACTTGTCAACATAAACTTGAGTACATGCAATGACATAGGGGTTGAAATACAAGACTTGGAATCATAAAAAAGGACTTGACATGTCATCATAAGCTTGAATAGAATGAAGGTATGTAACGACCCCAAAACGTGCCCGAAAACATGCCTCAGAATGCTCAAAATTTTAATTTTTATATATCTCAAAATTTATTTGTTATTTCAAAAATTCGACTTCATATTCTTGTTCAGGGGTCTAAATTAGGGGAGAAAAGGATCTAACCCCAATTTTTGAGTGAAGGATTCACAATTTCAAAATTCTAAGTGACGAATTCCAGAATGAAATTCGCCTTACCCTTGCGACGCGCACCAGCTTTATTTTGGTGCCAGTTTTCAGTTTCGATCCAAGGCTTTTAAGTCTTAGGCGTAAGTGTTCCCAACCATGTTTTTATCTATACTTGTCTTATTTCACCCTCATATCATCCTAAACATTCCCCTATACTCATTCAGACCCTTATTCTTCTATTTATATCAAGATCAAGTCCCAAACCCTCATCCCAAGCTAAGGTTCTCCTTCAAGGTTCTTCTTCAAAGCTTCAAGTCTCCATCTCCAATCTTCACCAAGTTCATCTCCAAGATAAGGTATGTGAGTTTCTTTTATAGGTTCCTTTCACCCATCATACCCAAGACTCCTTGTACTCAAATTTCATGATTTAAAGTTAATTTATAAATGGGTCTTAATTATTATGAAATTCACTGCACACTATTTAAAGCTATGTACAGTTATGACTGTTTTGCCATATTTTGAGCTATAAATCTTTGATCTATTGTAAGATTTGAGAAGAGTTTTTGATGTATATGTCTTGAGGGTGTTGCAAGCTGTTGATTGATGGTTCTATAATGGATTTTTTTGCATGATTTCATTCCTATATTTCATGATTTTACGCTAGCATTACACACCCTCAAAGTGTTTGATAAAATGTCCAGATGTAGTTTCTGGAGGAATTAAAGGTCTAAAGCATGAGATTGATATAAATGATGTTATAATGATGAAATGAGCTTATGTATATGATACACTAACATATAAAGTGTTGCATTAGACCATACCTGATCCAGGGGAACAAGAGCCCGAGTAACCATGTTGGGGGTTTATACTCATCAACCATGCGAGAGGTTTATACTAAGTCACCGTGTTGGTAAGGTGTGATTACCATCAACCATGTGAGGGATTTATAACACACAACCACTAAGGGGTCCATACCTTGAACAACTAGCTTGGTCTCTTCTACATATATGATATCCTATATGAGCATGATTTACTTATGCATGTTTTACTTATGCATTGAACATACATGTCATATTGTTATATTATGTTTATTGCTTAATATTATGCATTTTGAATATGATGCCTAGTTATTATTTGCATTGCATCCCACATACTTAGTACATTCAAATGTACTAACGCATATTCTATGCTTAGATGATGTCATCATTTAGGAACCGGTGCCCAAGTTGATCATCCTCCTCCACGTGGCTAGTTCAGTGCTATTAAAGCTAGTTAGTAAGTCCTCCATTTCAGGGACATAAGTATATGATTCTCTTATTATGTATAAAAACACTCTTCTTTACTTTCTATTTAGACTATGAGGGTGAGCCCAGTTGCTTTGTCTTCGTCCCCTTCTTATATATGTAGTAGAAGTGTTGTTGGACATGCTATGTGTCTATGATATGAGTCCTGACTCTTGTCCCTTGATTACGATGTTGTGCAAGCTTTCCCCTTGGTCCTATTGCCCCTATTTCTACTCTTTTATGTTATTTAAATGCTTCCGCGACCAATAATGTGTAATGATAAGTTAAGAGGCTTGTTTCATCATGTCACGTTTAGGCCCTATTTTGGGTCGTGACAAGGTAATACAGATATTGCTTCTCCATGCCCGCACCGGTTCTTCGAGGAACATATATGAATAGACAACTCTTCCAAAGGGCCTTGACCAACACCACACCCCTATCAATCAACTTCTTTAACCCTTCCACTCAATACCTCCACCGAGACCTCTTCCTAAGTCAACTTATCCTCCACAAACAGCCACCACCTCAAAGTGTTTCATAAGACTAGAGTCACTAACACATCCCTTCAACCTAGAACATGAAGAACCGGACTAACCAAACCCCTATCCATAGGTTATCCCCAAACTTATGCAACCTTACCAACTTCCCTCTACACTTTATAAGGACTCATAATCCTCAACCCAATTGTAAACCTTAAATACACGTAACCCCACTTAGTACCACAACCACCGTCTCCCCCTTGGGAGACAACCTCCACTCTATCATCTTCTCACCCAAAACTTCCAACTCAAATAAGGCGGGATCAAGGCCTTGCTTAAACTAGATCTCCTCACCAAAAGAAAATTTGGAACCACCAAGAATACTATACTACCATTCTCAACTTCTCTTAACCTAACTTCCAATCTAACCAACTGATAGACCCCACTAGCCTCCTCCTTGCCACCATTATCCACATAAGCTAAGTTGCCCATAGACACTCTACTTCGAGCACCAACCACAACACTAGTCTTATTGGGAAAACTAAAGTATACTTAAACTATAATCCTTAAAGATTTCCAACCACTTCTTGTTATCTTCCATTCACATCTATCGTATTTAGCAAACAATCCCCTCATCATCCAAGACTTGCAACACTACCCCCAAATGATTCACAATCTCTAAATAAATCCATACTTCACCACTAGAGGCCACTTCCAACACATCAAGGTAGGGTTTAAGACCTATTCTAGGGACCTACAAACATAGCCAATGCATAAATCAACCAAACAACTCCAGCAATACTAATAATGCTCACTTGGGGACAAAGCTCAAACTGAAGGTAACCTTATTGAAGTGACTAACCCATTGTAGTTTTCCAAATAGGTCAACCATCCTCAACCATCATGTTACAACCTTACAGGTTCTACACTCATTGGAATCATGCTATGCAAGTAGCCCAAACTACCCTAAGACCTCCAACACATCCAGCTAAGTTCAACCAAGATCACAAGAAAAGACTTCTATGCAATAAGAACATGGGGCAACCCTTAGAGATCAATTGAACCTTAAGACAAGAATAGACCTACCTCTTTTGCTACTACTTGGCAACCTCCTACTAAAAGACGGTATCATTAAGGAATTAGAATACGACCCGTAGGGTCGTACAAATAATGAAGATATACCATACATGCCACCAATCCACCTCAAGTATGACATCAAACCACCATACTTAATTCAACTAAAGAACAAGACAAGACCTAAAACAATAAAATCATGAAACAAGCCCCAGAAGCCTTACCCATCAACAATAGAACTACCAATGAAAAAACACCAACAATCACACAAAACAACTCGAGACACACAAGGAAACCACTAGTAACCATAAGAGTAATGAAAGAAATAGGGACACGCTGAACCCATCAATGCATACACATCCAAGTCAAAGGAAACTTTAACAATGGAAACATCGGGTACCTCATCCCCTCCTTGAGCCACTTGAGGACCACCATCTCTACCTTCGGGTTGAGCATGAGGACAACCACTAACTTTGTGACCAAATCCACTACAACCAAAGCAAGCATTAGACTTCTTCAAACACGGGCAATCATGGCCTTTCCCATACTTTCGACATCTAGGTTTTGTCACCCCCTCGATACCTCCTTGGAATCTTTGATTTGGCACCTCATCATTGGCAAACCTCTCATTTGGAAGCATTGGGTGACTCTTGGCTTTGGAACTTGTGGCCTCGAGGAAACCAACCACCCTTGGGAGTTTGGAACTTACCAACTTATCTTTCCTAAGCTCAAGAGAGAAGAACCATTTAAGGAAGGTCAATTTGAACTCCTCCCAAAGCACCACATTACCATTTCCCTTCTCCCTTTTCCATTGATCATACCATATTTGGGCTACCCCTTTGAGTTGGTAGGCCGCCAACTCTGCCTTTTCATTCGGCCCAACACCCATGATAGAAAAAATTTTGTAGACCTCATCAATGAACTCTTGTGAATCTTCATCCACCTTCAACCCATAGAACACCGGAGGATTCATCCTAATGAAGTTCCGTACCCTAACTACCGAGATAGTAACATGAGGGCCTTGGGCCTCTTGGTTCACTTAGTTAGCCACCACTTGGGCAAGCATAGTGAGAGCATCCCGGAGTTCACCATTGGTAGGTTGCTTCTCAGGAGTTTGAGCCATTTTCCTCGAGTGTTAGGCATGATCTAGCATATCAAGGAACAATTGTTAAGGAGGAAAAACTTACTACAACTCTATAGCACGACTTAGAATATGAAGAAGGGAAATTCTTCCTAAAATGTCTCATAGCCTCTTACTCATAGTTGTGGTGTACAACAGAACCATCAATAAGACTCTAATCGACGTGGTGTGTTGGACTTCGAGGATCTATCAACCTAGTGCTCTGATACCATCTTTGTCACGACCCAATCCTAGGGCCTAGACGTGACCGGCGAATGGGGAACCTAAAGTAACCCAAAACAAGCCTCATAGCATATCATTACATATCATTGGTCGCGGAAGTAATTAAAAATGACAATAAGAGACAACATAAACTAGTGGAATTGGTATTAAGGGAGCGAGAAAGAAAGAGGAAGCATTACTTAAATATCATAGATGAGTCAAGCACAAGCATAATGCACAACTTGTCCAACAACACCTCTAAATATAGATACTTAGCGGGGGCCAAGACAAGCAACCGGGCTCACCCTCATAAAAATGACAATAGGTAATCCAAATATATAAGATATAATTGAAACATAAGCATGAGAGAAGATACATATTGTTCCCGGACATAAGGACTCACCAAATGCTAACTTGAACAATCTGTCTAGCCACGAAGAGGAGAATCAATAAGGGCGCCAGTTCCTACATAGTGACATCATGTAGGCATAAAGTATGTGTTAGTACATTTGAATGTACTAAATATGTAGGATGCAATATAACAAGAGATAGGCATTATAATCAAAATGCATAACTATAAGCAATGGATTTACATAATAACAATATGGCATGCATGATCAATGCTTGAAGTAAAACATGCTTGTAAGTCATTCCAATTGCATAGAACATAGTACATAAGTGTGGGATGAGACTCCAATCGACATAGAATAAGACCAAGCGAGCTATAATTGTGAATCCCGATGATTACCCGTCACTGGTAAAAAGATAGTCTATTAGCCAAGGTAAACCATACTTCAAACTTATGGGAACATGACCAGATTTCATATGAACTAACCTTCCTTACGGGAACATGACCCAATTTTGGAAAAGATTTCATTAAGAACTTTACCTTATAAGAACACAACCCAATTTTGGGAAGAACCTCAAGAGAAAGTGTACTAAGTGGATCCACTAGTATTGCAAGGGTATATCATAGTCCTATGGTGGCACATTGTCCAAGAAAAGATAGCAAACCCTCCATCTATCGGTGCTAAGTATAATCCCATAGAATACTTATAATAAACATACTTTAGTAACTTATGAGAAACATAGAATCATGACACGAGTAGCTCTAAAACATCCCTGACCTCTAATGGTGAGTCCAACTTCAAATATAAGAATAGTTCATCATCAAACATTACCCTTGCATCAACATCAACATTAAAGAGATTATAAGAGATAAATTCTTTAAGAAATGGCGTAAACTCAACTTTACAACATCATCAACATTTTCATGAGTTAAACATATCTTTAGAAAGCTCATAATCATCATAGAGTCACTTGGATCATAAATCAACCAATAAATCATCAAAACCTACAAAATCCTTAAAAGGCATTTTATCAAACACTTGGCAGATGTGTAATGCTAGTGTAAAACAATGCAATCCAAGAGTGAAATCATGTAAGAAAATCCATTGTAAAACCATCAATCAACACCTTAAAACACCCTCAAGCAATATACATCAAAACTCCTCCTCAAATCTTACAATAAATCTAAGACTTACAGCTCAAAACATGGCAAAATAGTCACAAATTAATATAGCTTTAACATAGTTCATAGACAAATTCATACTAGTAAACCCATTTGTAAAATCAACTTCAAATCATGCAAATTGAGTAAAAAGGAGGTTAGTGCACCATGGATGAAAGAACACAATGGTTAAAACCCACATACCTTAGCTTTGAGGAAACTCTTGATGAAGATTGAAAATGGAGGCTTGAAGCTTGAAAGAAATCCTTGGATCCGGAAGAGGTTTTGGAACTTGAATCTTGAGAGAAATATTAGTCTAAATGTTTGAGTGAGTATTGGAGAATGTTTAAGATGGTATGAGAGTGAAATAAGGCTAAGTATAGGTATTTTCAAGTATGGGAACCCTTAGGCCCAAGACTTGAAAGTCTTGGACCGAAGTAAAAAAAAAAATAGGACCAAAATAACACTACTCCACATCGCGGAAGCGGCATGGATTACTCACTGGAATTTTAATTTCTACACATACGAGTTCTATGAAAACAGGCATACAATCTTCATCCGAACTCGGAATGAGGTGAAATCAAGTGCGTTAGAAAGCTAATTCAAAGAGCTTTAATTTGGTAGTTCGTGGGCAAAATAGTTCCTTGTGTGCTAGGAGATATGCCTATTTAAAGTTGACCCTCCTAAATCGCATTTTTGCGATTTTTGGATTTTGAACGGTTGCTCTAAAATTCGGGTTAGACCCTTCGCCCCCTAAATTTGCCCACCTGAACAAGAATATGTAGTCATATTTTTGAAATAATGCACGAATTTTGAGATATATGGAAATTAAGATTTCGGACACTTCAGAAGCACATTTTCGGGCACTTTTGGGTTCGTTTCAATAAGACATGCATTGGACCTTCAATTCCTCAAGAAATCATACCTAGATATTTTATCAAACACTTGGCGGTTGTGTAGTGCTAGTGTAAAACCATGAAATTCAAGAGTGTTCTCATGCTCGAAAATCCAATGTAAAACCATCAATAGATACTTGGTGACACCCTCAAGCAATATGCATCAAAACCCTTCATCAAATCTCACAATAGATCTTAGATTCATAGCCTAAAACATAGTCACAATTTCATAAACCCCAACATAATGTGCAGTAAATTTCATAATAAATAAGACCCATGAGTAAATCAACTTTGAATCATGCAATTAGAGTAAAAGGAACCTTAGGTATCATGGGTGAAAGGAACCCATGAAAGAAACCCACATACCTTAGCTTTTGGAGAACTTGAAGAAGATTGGAGATGGAGACTTGAAGGTTGAATGAGAACCTTAAAATTCGGATGAGTTTTGAGAACTTGAAATTTGGAGATGAAATATTGTCTAAGTGTTTGAGAGTAATTGAGAATGTCTTGGATGACATAAGGGTGAAATAAAGCCAAGTATAGGTATTTTTACATGTGGGAAGACTTAGGCCCAAGATCCAAAAGCTTTAGACCAAGATAAAAATCACTGGCAACAAAATACATAGGTCCATTTTGGTCCGCGATGCAGACCTGTTGCAGAGGAAAAATTAATACATGTCTGCGACAGCTGCGTGTCGTGGCACTATCGCAGATCGATTCTAGATAAGGAAGATTACGAAAAAATGAAATTATTGATCGTTTGCTCTTAAATCAGAGTTAGACCCATTTCCCATTCAATTTGAACCCCTGATCAAGAATACGAAGTCAGTTTTTTGAAATAATGCATGAATTTTTAGATATATAGAATTTACAATTTTGATTACTTTCAAGGCACATTTTCGGGTATTTTTTTTGGGTCATTTCAGATCTCCTTGATTGTGCTTGATTTGTTTTCCATACTTGATTGATTGCTCTAGATTTGGTAGATTTGATATTGCTTGATTGATTTTCTTGATTGATCTAGATTAGATTTTCTTGATTGATTTTCCTTTCTTGATCAGTGTTAGATTGACTCCTTTCAATAATTGTGCTCTTGATATCTCCAGCTAGATTTTGCTTGATAGATTACTTCAAGATGCAGCTTAGCCATATTATTTCCTTTTTTATGCTTTCCTACAACATGTTATTAATCAAAACATATTAGCACTAACAAGCATCTGTAGCAATTCTCCTTTTCCACACTCTTCATAGGGAAAAGATCAATTTTTAGAGGTAGACCTTTGATGTGGACACTTTTTGTCCACTGTTGATCTTGTCTCTTCCTCCTCAAGATTCTGTAGGCTGATTTAATAGTGAATGTGCCAGAAGTTTTACCCATCCACCTAACTCTGTCAATTATGTCTACTGCAATAGAGGGTATAATACTGCCAGTTATGTAGTCCAACACTATAACATACTTTAAGAGTTATAAGTATTCTTCAACAAATCAATGCATTCAACACTTCAACATGCTCGACATGATTCTAACCAATGAGTTCAATATGGTCAACATGATTCTAACCAATGAAAAAACTCATGCTCTAGATTATACACACTTAGCTCCATAATGAGCACTCGTAAATATCAATAGTCAAAATATTTTTTTTTTAAAAGCACTTGATTGAAAATCAACAATAATAACATATAAGGAACAATAATACTCAATCATCATTCTTATAACATGCTTTCAAATCAAATTGTGATGTACACCTATTATAATAATAACTCAGAAATCATAAACAAATACTAATCTAAAAGATCAATAATAATTTCAACAAAACAAATCAAAAAATTCAAAAGCTCATTGCAAATACTTTTCTTAGAACACACTTTTTAATCCTGATTGTAAAAAAATCGGCCACCTAGAACAGTAATAACACATAAATCATAAATAGGCACTAATCCTTAAACAAAATAAATCATATAATTTAAGAAAGAAAGAAAAAAATTGTTACCTCCTATTGAACTGGGATTATGAGAATTGGAGTTGAGGAGTTGGACCTCAACAGTCCCTCCCTATTAAATCGTCTTCATTGTCATCAACTTAAGGAAGAAATAAAATGATGAAATAATGAATATCTATAGGCTAGAAGTGCAATTTTTTTCGAAAAAATATCATTGAATGAATGAAGACTATTTTTGTAAGACCAATCTTATGGGGGTTAAATGTCAAGATCAATCTTTAAAAAATTATTTGTGATCTCGTCCCCTACTTTAAGACATGAAAAAATAAATTTATTAGTCAAACTAAAATGACTTTTAAGTTATTTTTTTTTATTTCACATTCGTTGTTTGGAGTCTATTGAAGTGTTGAATAAATTAGGATCGCACACTTTATGGCTCATCTAGGGGTGACGGTCCTAATATGATTCTCTATACCTAATATTCAAACTTAATCTCTGATTAAGGGTGAAATAACATTACCACTATATTACAGTCCATGTTATTAAGTCAAAGAAAAGTTACTCCTCTAAGTTGGGGTATTTTGATTTTTTTTTAAATACTGAACAATTTAGCATGGTTGATGCCATTACAATTTTCTCACTCTGTTTGATTGATTATTATGTATTATTTTACAATACATCACATTATATTAATGAATATAACATTTGAATAAATTGTATTATTTTCAGTTATTATATAATGTCAGATATTAATAATTTAAATAATAAATTTATCATAGTAATAGAATACGAAATAGAATTATTATAAAAAAGTAGTATAAAAATAAATAAGAATATTAAATAATAAATAAAAATAAACTGAAAAAAATTAAAAAAATATCATTGCACCAAATTGATTATTACGCAAAACGAGATTTTTATTGAGACCTACTGGCGATCTTAAATGATAGAGAGTAAAATATGTTACTTTCCTTCCTTAACATGTGTTAATTTTCCTTGTAAAAGTTGGTGTCTAAATTCAACAAAATAAGACAAATTTACTAGTTGGACAAAAACCCCCTTTCCTTTCTTCAAGCTTGAGAGAAGTCTCTTTCTTCTCCTCACAAAATCGAAGCAGGTGCTTTCCGCCGTTCCTCCGCTTTACTCTCCTTTTCTTGGATTGCATGACCAAAGACTAGTTTTTTCCTTCTATCCATTTTATAATTCTTGGATTTAAGTTAAATGCAGGGCTTTTTTTTATAATTGGTATACCAGTTGATTGTTGTGGGTTTTTTTTTTGGCTAATTTTTGACAGAAAAAAGAAGGTTGAGAAGGATGGGAGCTGAGGATTCACGGCAGAAGGTAAAGAAAAAGAAGAACACAAAAAAGAGTAAACAGGGTAACATTATCTTCCTTCAAAAAGGTATTATTGCCTTAAAAGTTTCCATCTTTCATTGATTTATGATGAAATAAACGTGCATATAGAAGATACTCCAACTAATTTGGGATTGTGGGGATCTAAGGGTGTGACCTAGTGGTTAATGATGTTATTGAGAATCCTAATGACTCAGGTTCAAATTCCAACGGAGACATAAAATACTAGGTGATTCTTTCAGCTTGTTCTAGCTTTGGTGGATAGAGCTATCTAGTACCTATTGTCTGTGGAAGGTAGTAGATATCTCGTGCAACTAGTCGAGGTGTGCGAAAGCTGGCCGAGACACTATTGACATCAAAAACTAAAAGAAAATTGAGATTGTGGCACAATTGATTGATTAGACCCCTCTAATTAAATACATGTATTAAAGTATTATATCCAATCTTCTTGGGAAAAAGAATTAACTAACTTGAGCATGTTTGATTAAAATATTTAAATTCTGAGCTACTTTATTTTTCAAGCTATTTATGGATGAGTCAAACAGTTTGGCTCCTAAATTGATCTGCATCTTGCTCTTCTCTTTGATGAACTACTTGATTACTTTTAATCTTTAGGTGTTCTCGAGGAGGGAGTCTGTTTTCACAAAGCTTATCTTTTTTATTCAATTTTCACCTATGTCGTTTGGACTCTTCAAAAATATCAATGGGTGCATGTTGGGTTCTCCAAACATAGAGTATTTCTAGCAAGGAGAATCCGACATGGGTGCGGCATCGAAATTGAAGAGTCTGCTCAACTTAGGTTTTCACAGATGTGCTATTCTCTTTGAAGAAAACTTCCTTAAGTGTCTTTTGGAAGTTTGTTTAATCTTTTACAGGGTCTTTTGTTGTATTTGGATCAGACTTCTAAGATTTATATCAAATGGGTGTGATCAAGAAAGTGTCTTCAGTGCAGTACTATAACAATGATCATAAATTTTAAGGAAGGAAATGATGTTGTGTTTAATTAGGATAATAGATACAGTAAAAACTGATTTGTCGAATGAGCCCAAATTTGGAGCTTTAGAGTGCCCAGACATTGTGGTGAACTAATAGAGAGCTTATTATAGAACTCTTTCACCCCACAATTTTTCTTTTCGTAGTTGTTAGTTTGACGTTTACTGAACACTGAGACTGATTATGCTTTTATTGCAAGAGGTGAAGATGGCTAAGGCAATGGAAGATAAAAAGAGGAAGAAGAAGAGACCTCATGTGCTAATCAGACGCAGCAAAGATGAACTCCATCTCTCAAATTATAAAGGTAATCGGCATATAAAAGTAATTTGAATTTTATTGTGATCAGCAAATTGCTGCCATCTTATTTTTGGTTGTTGATCATTTTTAATGAATCAGATAGTGCGGATGGAGGACAAAATGAGAACAAATCTACAAAGAGGAAGAAGAGGAAAAATGCCAGACTGAATGAAACTGAAAGTTTGGAAATTGATCAATCTAATGAAAGAGAGGATGCACTTGGTCAAGAAAATAACTTATCCGCTGAGAAAAGGAAATCCAGAAAGAAAAAGAGAAAAAATGAGAAGAAAGTACGGAGAAATGAGTCTGTTGATCATTATGTTGAGGGTAATGATGATTCAGATCAGAAAAGCGGTATGGAGATATTTTCTAGTGTCTGAGTTGTTTCTCTCTCTCTCTCTCTCGTCTTTTCTTTTACTATAAGTTTAAAAAGAGCGAGGAGTTTGAGAAAACTAAGGAATTACTGTCCTTTAAAAAACTTTCTGATTTGTTCTAACTGTTAAATGGACATGATGATATTGTCAGTGCCAAATTGCCTATCCTTAGGCAAGCCAAATGATGTTGTCAAAATTGCAGAGAAGGATCACTCACTTTCAATAACTCCGGACAACTTGGTGGAAAAGAAAGGACAAGCAGGAGATGAAGAGGTTGATGAACTATCTCCTGGCGATGAGGACTGCTCGAAAGGAATGAGAAGTAAGAATCTATATATACCTGAAAAGTTACTATTTACCTGTTGTTTCCACATTCGAGACTGGAAGTTGGATTTTCCTGGATTATCTTAAGGAGAAACTCTCTAATCATTTGCTGCTGTTTTGAAGTTATTCTGCTGTTGTATATCTCCCTTGTCGCCTGTCAGAAAAATGTTGACATGGCTATTTTCACTAGTGATGTTATGTCATTTTGCTTCCTTATCAAGAAAAAATCTCCTTTATTGCAGAGTGGGTACTTGATTATTACCAGAGTAGGCCTGGGTTGAAGGTGTTGCAAGAAAGAATTGATGAGTTTATTACTTCTTATGAAGCGAAAAAGGAACAGGTACATCATATCTCCAGAATATACTATTGCTGCTAATGATTTTGTTGAAGTACTTGGAGGAATGCTAGGATGTTTATGAGCTCTGTTAGTGTTATGTCTAAAGCTGGTTAATGCGTCAGTTTTTAGTCAAAGAAAATGGACAAGTATTGGTGAATTTTGCTCATATCATGAAATAGTTTCAGAGTAATCTTGAAACGTTTTGACCGACAGAGAATGATGTGTTACAAAAAGATTATGGATGCCCTGAACTGATCATGTTCTATACATCTGATGGTTGGATTTTATTTTCATTGTATGTGGTTAACATGCATGTTTTCTTGTTTGATGTATTGGAGAGTAGTCTATTCTTTTTTTTCCTTTCATATTTGGCTTATTTTCTTCATACAGGAAAGGAAAGAAAAAGAAACCCTTGCTGCAGAAGATGGCTGGACTGTTGTCGTACATCACAAAGGAAGGAAAAAGACAACTGATTCTGAAACTGGAATTGCAGTTGGTTCTATTTCCCAAGCTGCAGCCGTAGATAATATGGACAAAAAGAAAAAGAAAGATGTGGGTTTAGATTTCTACCGATTTCAGAAAAGAGAAGCAAAGAGAAATGGTATGCTCATTGTAGATTTTATTTTTTAATACTCCCTTGCTCCTTATTTATTCCAATTTCATCTACTTCCTATCCTTATTCACTTTTCCATGCAAGGGAAAGAGCAAGATTCTCAAATGTTTACATCTCATTTAAAAATTTATGGGTTAACATATATCCAAGTTTTCTTAGCTTACCTCACCCTGTGGAACACTATTGACCTATTATGGAACTAAGGATGTATTTGGTATGAAGGAAACATTTTCAACTTCCAAGTGAGCTTCCTATTTGTTTTCTTGTGTTTGGTAGATAAGCAGAAAATATTGTCCCCAAAACATTTATATATAATCCAGTCAAACACTAATGTGGTTGCATGTGGATCTAGGGGTGTGGAGGTGGTCATCGATGGAGGCTATGAGATTAGGAGTGGGGTTGTGGTGTGTTGGAGGGTGGATATTCGACAATTACTTGAAATGCCTCTTAAGGAACTTGTTTTGACTTCTTTCACCAGGAAGTCATTTTCTTCATTTTTAAGGACTTGTTTTCCTAGAAAAAGTTTGACCAACTAAACATGAGAAAGTGGAAAACATTTTCTTCCATATGAAACACAAAGTATGTTGTTTATTATTTGGGTTATTTAAAGGGAAGTATGGTTTTAATAACTTGATCTGCATGTGTATTTACACTGTTTCCACGAATGCCTCATTCAGTATCATAGAATGAATTGTTTGGTATCTAATTGACAGAAGGGAGCTCCATCTTTATCAATATATAGAATGCTTCAGCAATGCTTATGATGGCATATGGTCAAATTTGAGCCTGAGACAATCTCTCGGAGTACATCAAATTGGGACTTAAAGCCACCTAAGAAAAGCCTTGGATTTGCTTTAGTGTCAAAGAGTTTAACCTTTATATGTGCTTGTGCTTGAGATTGTTTCTTTTCAAGGCTGAGTGGAATCTGTCTTAATCTTCCATCAAGGTACTCCTCTTGTCTTACATCCATATATCTGCGATGTGAATACCACTGGTAGATCAGCACAATCTCTCTCTTTTCTCAAGTCCCAACTTACCCTCCTTTACACACCCAATGGTCTGAAGTTCCTCAGTCCCCTTCATTGTTTTCCAAGTTTTCCGGTTCACTCTCTTCTGTCGTCGGTCTTACCCACTCCCACCCCCCAAAATAGTGAAACCTTTTTCTTGTTGAGAATTGATAGTGGGGCTGGCAACTTTCTTTTAGGAAAGAAATCATCTTTTGTTTTTAGGGTTTGGATGAGAAACAAAGATTCGGGATCCATAGAAGTGGGAGAACAGAGAATTGGCCATTAAAAACCTCTCCCAGTTAACCCTCCCCCCCCCCCCCCCCCC
>JAABOM020000075.1:7598264-7610333 GCA_011800125.2 Solanum clarkiae | reverse complement strand
AAAATAACCAAGTCAAAGCCACAAGATCCGAACAAAAGCATTCACAAACAACATCACTACACTGTCAACCCATCACACAAGAAATTCCCAGTCAACAAATCAAATGCAAACAGAGTATTTTGATATTAACTTCAGCTGTCACATTCAGTCCATGTATAAGACTCAAAAGTAAAGCGAGGTTGGGATATTATCTTTATCGGAGCAGCGAAATGGGACAACAAGTTAAAACGAGCTTCGTTACCGCAAAGGGTAATCCGCACCTGCTTCGACTTCAAGATTTATGTGATTTCTGAAAATCAAAACTGGTTGAGCAGACCTTTTTCCTGGTTTTAGACTCGATTGCTAAATTTTAGGCTCACTTTTGATAGTTGCTTATGATGGGATTTTTGCTTGGATTTTTTGATTTTTCTCTATTTTTTCTCTCTTTTCTTTCTTTTCTTTCTCTGGTTTTCGCTCCTTGTTTTTCACCAAAAAGAAGAAGAAGCCCACTATATAGCCTCACTCATAGGCAAAGAAGAGAGGGCCAACGGTCGAACAGGCTGGATTCGACCAAACATTTCAAAAAAAAATTCAAACCTGAGAATCATTGTCTCACCTTTTGGCTTAAAGTTGTAGGTCGTGACAAAGAACAAGGAGAAAGGTAAAGTTATTGGGCGGTGCGGCATTGGAGCTTTCTGATTTGCGTCGGGTTTTGGGGAAAAGGATGAGACGAAAAAAAAGAGAAAAGAATAGTTGGGGATTGGGGCTTGGGAGGTTTGGAGTCGACTGGTTTTGGCGTTGAAGGGAGACGACGGTGGCGGCGACGGGCTTAGGGCGTTAGGGTTTGGTTTTTTTTTTTTCTGATTATTTAGCGTTGAAGAAGGAGAATGGAGAAGAAGAAGGAGGCGTGTGGTTTTGAGAAATTGGGGGCGCGTGGTGGCTTTAAATATTTTTTTTAAAAAAATAAATATTGTTTAAAAATTGTTAAAATAAAAATGGAACTCGATGATTATTTTGACACCGTAGAGGGTAAAAATTGGGTGTCAACATCCCTCTATGTGTATTTTTGCACTTCTAGCTATCCGAAAAAATTTGTTCTTCCATGAAGCAAGTCTACAACGCGGACTAGTTTCACTAAGAGTGTTTCGCTCCTTTTTCTGCTTTGCTTCAATTTGAACTTTCATCAACTAACTCCGTGATGCGGTGTTGAGATTTTTTAGGATATTTTTACTTTTTATGCTCTCTTTTTTTGTTGTATTCTCCCTTGTTTTCTGGTCACGAACTTGGACATTCATACCTATTTAAAATCCCGCAAAATACAATCAAAAAATGCTCTGGACCAAGGATTAGCGGGAAATAACAAAATTACACTAAAAAACATCTAGACTCTATCAATTTGCCCTCTAACTAGGCTATAAACATGGATAAAATTGACTATTGGGTATATAAATACATGTAAAATCAACAATCTCAAGACATAATTATATAAAACTCGATGAATGAAGAATTAACTCATTCAAAATTCAAAGAAAACTAGGGCTAAACTCAATTTGAACTCTTTAACGGCGAACTTTAGATATAGAGTGGGTGGATGAACTCAATGTAACACTATGAAAAACCTTACATACCTGGAGATCGTTGTCTAAGCCAAACACGAAGAACTTTGGTTTGAAACGTTTGAACTCTAATTTTTCTTCTCTTCAATCTTATTCTCAAAGTATTCTAAGTGTTAATGAGAGTAAAGGTATGTAGGATATTGATAAGTGGCCTAAATTACTCCCACAATATCAAAATTTCGATTGAAAAAGAGTGAAAAAAGATAAAATACCCTTTACTAAAAACTACCAAAGTGATCCACAAAAAACATCAATTGTCCAAAAATGCTTCTATAGATGGTACATGGTAGTACCCTTCAATGGAACTTGGGCTAGAATTTCGGATTTTCGATCTATGGATCTTGAGCATCCTTCAATGGGTTATAAATCCTTTTACGGGTCATTCTGTCAATTCGTGAAAAAAGTACTAATTTGGAATTTCAGGATTTTAGGTTTATGGGGCCCTTTTACGATTTCTAAAATATTCTACGAATTGTAGAACTAACTTGTGAAATGGGTATTAAGATTTAGAAAGTTTTAAGGCCTTGCCTTTCACGAAGGCCATCTATAGTCCATGAAATTTTCTGCGGGCCATAATTGAGATTGTGAAAGTTAGACTTAGGTCAAACATTTCGGAGTTGGGTTCTGCGGGTTCATCTGTTGCCTGTTGACACTTTTAAGGACCGTAAATGTCGTCGTAGAAACCCACTTTCTATAGAAATGCATTTTTTTTGAACTTTTTGAGCTGATTTGAATTGGACTATTTTAGAACATTATAAAATGCATAAAAAATGAAAAGAGGACAAGGAAAGAAATAATTAAAGAGATAAATTTAGAGAAATCCACTTACAAAATAATAAAATGGCAAAAAAAAAAAAAAAAAAAAAAAACAAGAAGCAAGACAATAAACATAGCCCTGAACTCTGTAAAGTCAAGTAATTTATATATCTAAGGTAAAATTATAACTCGATTATTATTATTGATTAATTCTTAGGAATATTATATCAATCATTATCGTATTAATAATTTAATATGAAAAAAAATCTAAATCATATTCAAAATTTATAGCATCTTTTTCTGTTTAAATTGTTAATATTTTTGAAATATGAACACCGCCCCTATTTTCAGGGCTACAATTTTAACAAAAATCATTGAAAATTTGATCCTACTAAAATCATAATTTCATTAAAAAGTATCTGAAATTTGATTTTCTCAAGATCATAACTTAAATAAAAAGTGTTCAAATTTTGACCCTGTTAAAAAAAAAAAATTTATTAAAAGGATGATGTTTGATTTTAACAAAAGCACACTTCAAATAAAGAAGGTCCAATGTTTTCTTAAATCGAGACACAAATTTTTGCAACTTCAAGTGTGTTTGAAGTGGTTCTAGCTACAACTGATAAAATAATAGTCTTAAAATTTTATATTTATGCTCTTTAAATATAAGTTTTTTTACGAATTATCTATATTTGGGGATAATTTTTAATTTGCCTCTATTATTCATTCAATAAAACTTGCAGGGTGAAAGTATCTTTAATTATGACCTGATTTCGCAAGACGCAAGTTAAAGGACCTTTTTCCTAATTTCAAAAAAAATCTATAAAAATAAGTTATGTCTATCAGATCGTAATTTGTGGGTTTTAAATAATAAAATTTATGTCTCTGTTAGGTTAAGTTCTGCAGGAAAGAAACAATGCAGTGTAAAGCAAAACTTCTGGGTTATGAATTGAATAAGATATAACATTTTTACATTGAACTTATGACTCTATCGACACAAATTCTCTAGAAATAAAGTTATACTTGTTAGTCATAAATTATGAATTATGGATTGAACATATGCCACTAACAACATACACAACAACAACAACATACCCAGTAACCACTAACAACATATATACTATATAAATTAAAAGACATAGTTACATAATTTACTATGCCTTATAAAACATAACAAGTATTACATAAATAATACAAAAATATAAATTTTTTCCTTCAATTTTTTTATTGATATCACAAACATCTGTAATTATTTTTTTTATTGCTTAAATGTTAAAACAAAATCACTGAGCATCAATTTCTGAAAAAAATAACGAACTAAAAACCACCCTAAATACAGCCTAGATGTAAACAAAGCCCAAAATACAGCCCTGTATGTACTTGAATACATTGTGAAAATATCAAAAGATCCCTGATTCTGGTTCACCTTACCCTCTCATCCTCTTAGTGCAAAAATATTTTTTGAAAACCCCAAAATCTTCTCTTATCTTCCCTTTCAAAATTGCTCTACACTGCTAAATCCCTAAAAGGTCCCCAGCTTCAATATCAAAACCAGGTATATTTGTTCATATTTTTAATCTTTAGTGTTGGGTTCAGGTTCTTTCCAAGTTTCATGGAGCAACTTATGTGCATATTGTAGAAAAATGGCATCTTTCCCACTTGTTTCAAATGACAGATTATTAGTTACTCACAAGAAATGGAAACCCCATATTGGAAATTCTGAATCTTTAAGCGGTTTCAAGAATCAATCTTGCTTATTTTCCAATTCTTGTTTTACCTCCAGATTCTGTATATCTCAGCTTAGGTACAAGAAATGGATGCTCCATTTTGGAAATTCTGACCCTTATAGGAGATTAAAGAATCAATCTTGCTCATTATCCAATTCTTGTTTTACCTCAAGTTCTGTGCCTTCACTGGGGCTAAATTATAGGTTATGTAAATCTCAAAGTAGTACTCTGGTTAGGTCACTGGTAAATGAGAAGGGAGATATAGAAACCCATTTGAACAAAACAGAAATTAATCATATTCGTAGGAAGTTTTCGTTGAGATTGAGACCAAGGATAAGATTGTTATCAAGAAGGTTGAGAAGGGTATCTGTTAAATCCATGTTAAATGATTTTGGGAAGTTTCTGAGGAAGAACACAAGAAGATTGACACTGTCAATTGCAATTTCAGTAGTTTTGGGCTTGTGTTATTTGTTTTTAAGATTGACAGCAACTCCTTCTCCAAAGGTTGTTCCATATTCAGACTTGATTACCAGCCTCCAGGAAGGATCTGTAACAAAAGTCCAATTTGAGGAAGGCACACGGCGTATTTACTACAATACGGACTTGTGGAGTCTTAAAAATGTTGAGAGAGGTGATGATAATTCCTTAGTTCCTGCTGAAAGCACGACCATCACTGAGGAAAGCAAAGATATAGAGAGCAACAAAGGTGGCAGGAAATTCTTCAGTAGAATATCAAAAGCCCAAGGTTCTACCCCTGTATGGCAGTTTAGTACAAGGAAGATTGATCATGATGAAGGATATCTTCTTAGTTTAATGAGGGAAAAGGGAACAGCATATGGCTCAGCCCCACAATCAGCACTTATGTCAATTAGGAGCTTATTAATTACTATGTTATCTTTATGGATTCCTTTGACTCCTATAATGTGGCTTCTCTATCGTCAGCTTTCTGCTGCCAATAGCCCAGCAAGAAAAAGAAAGCCAAGTAACCAGGTGGTTGGCTTTAATGATGTGGAAGGTGTGGATACTGCAAAAGTGGAACTTATGGAGGTAAGCAGCCATTATTATGATCTGCATTGTAACTTTTAATTGATATTTAAGTTTTGAAATTTACGGTGATAGTGAGTTTATCATCTCTCAATTAATATAATTAACCAAATTTGCCCGACTTAGAGGCAATCAAGAAAGCCGCATAAGTGAATATATAGTAGTCCTTTGTCACTTCATCCAATAAGTTTTGATGCATTCAACCGAGTTCATGAATAGTAGATGCTAAGTGAATACTTTAATTGGAAACAACATAACCATTGTGATCCCACAAGTGGGGTTTGGAGAGGGAATGCAGACCGTATCCGTACCTTTATGGGGGTACAGAGGTTATTGCCGATAGACACTTGGCTCAAGAAAAATGTTTTTATAACCGATTTGGAAAAAATACAAGAGTAAAGAAGCTATGGTGAAAACATCATAGAGAAGAAACTATGCGGACAACAAAATGTGGATAGTCAAAGTACAAGAAACAATAGTAGTACTAAAATTGAAGAATCAGATAATGATAGAATAATAATAATGATAATACTGGTAAGGAGACGACGGGGAAAATAAGGTGCACTAAACTTAGAACCATGTTCTCCCACCAAAAAGCCAGAATTTGCTCGGCTACCTACTAACTTTCTAGTCTTCTATCCTAATCCTCGAATTCCATGCTCTTCAATTCTGAGGGGAAAAAAAAAAGTTACCCAGCAAGCATATCTCTAGTAGAAAAGGAACTTAGACGTTTGTGACTATTAGCCTTGAGAATTGCAGCATTTAGTTTCTGATGAAATGACTTTCCTCAAAAAGAATTGGTTTCCCACTTTGTTCAACTATAATTCTTTATGATCAAGTGACCCATTTCCAGTAAGAGTGGTCTAAATTGAATTCGCATGTGAAATATTGAGTACATTCTTTAATGGGGAGTTGATTGATTATGTATTGGTCCTATTGGATGTAAATGTTGCTCCATCTTAACATGGTTATAAGGGTTTTCAGTTTCAGCCATTTTTGTTACTAACATAATGGGCTTTGCCAGCCCCTTCCACTGATTGAACAAGAAATTAAAAAGATCTACTTTAAGGTTTGGTACATGCTAAAACAAAATCCTAGTTCTTTCAGATAATATTGTCCAATAATACATGACGACAATGTTCTCCTGACTTTTTATTGTCTGTAATAACCAACACTTGATTGTTTTCTTCACTTTCCTTGATAACACTAGTTATATGTAATATGTTAAATGGTGAGAACATAATGGTCCAGTATACGCCTTGCACAAGTAGCACCAACTCATGCAAATTCTCCTCACCCTTCTTAAGTGTTCTGCTGCTGAGGTAGCTTTGCGCACTGAGCCAAGCAAAGAGAATTACTCTCTTGTGTGTTTGCTTCAAACTTTCTCCCGCACCTCCCTCTTAGACTTAATTTTAGTAAAGCATAAACCATTTTGAAAAAGAAACTCGTAACAGTCGAGGAGAAAAATGTAAGTACCATGTATTTAAAACAATAGCTAGAAATTGAAGTTACTGGCTTAGGGAATGACATTAAACTTGAATAGTTTTCACATTTCTGCTGCTATATATGATGAGAAAATCATCCTTCCTTCTATTCCTTCAAATTTGGCCATACTGTACGACTCAAGTTTCTACAAGTTACTAATTGTACCACTGAGACAGGCCATCTCTTTCCTTTCCAACTCTTTATTTGTTCCAGACTTTCACTTCACTAGTGATTGAGCAAGTAATTTTAAGATGATATTGATAAAATAACCTAATAGGTTTCCTTATCAAAGAATGAAAGAAAGATAGCCTATTAGGTTTAAGTTTGCTGAATTCATTTCCACTTATTCCTCCTTCCATGGAAAGTAAGGAGGGTTTTTTGTAGTTCATATGCACAATCTTGTAAATAATCTGACTTATTTCACCTAGTACCATTTTTATTCCTTATTGTACTGACAATTCATTTTTCTTGTTTCTAGATAGTGTTGTGCCTGCAAGGAGCTATAAACTTCAGTAAACTAGGGGCAAAGTTACCAAGAGGTATACTGCTTGTAGGTCCACCAGGAACAGGAAAAACGCTACTAGCTCGTGCTGTGGCAGGAGAAGCAGGAGTGCCCTTTTTTTCTGTTTCTGCTAGTGAATTTGTTGAAATGTTTGTTGGAAGAGGAGCAGCTCGCATTAGAGACCTTTTCAATGTAGCAAGAAAGAATGCTCCTTCAATCATTTTTATTGATGAACTTGATGCTGTCGGAGGAAAACGTGGCAGGAGTTTCAATGATGAAAGAGACCAAACTTTGAATCAGGTAAATAGAGACTGAAAGCTCTGTCACCTCTTTGATGGAGTCAGCTTTTTCATCCGATGGCATCTTGATTGAGTCATAAGTTTGCCAATATCCTTCTGCTATTTGTGCATTGTTTACTTGTGGATGATTAGTATTAACATAAAAATAGAAGTATACCGCACCAGGAATTGATCTTTTATGCTTCTGGATTCTGGAGTTTAAGGATGCCATAATAATTGTTATCTTCAAACCTCAAGTAGATGAGTTTTAAGAAACTTGATCCTCTGACCTCAGCTTATTATACACTACTCGTGAAATTGCTCGTTTCGACAGCTGCCAGATTTTTTCTATTAATGTTCATATTAGGGTTTTCGATTGCAGTTATGTGATAAATATGTACTGCTTTATGAGAATAGGTTATGTAAGTTCATACTATTGATCTTATAGCTTGAAATTTCTTTGAGTTACACTGCAATTCCTAATCTTGGATCTAATAAATGTTGCAGCCTTGTTATCGCTAAAAGAATTGTCTAGGAATAAACTGATCTAATAAATGTTACAAACTGATCGGGAAATGAATTCTCTTCTCTGATAAGGACGTCTTCCAGCTGATGATCCTCCGACCACCTATCTTAATCGTGTCAAAATTTTGTACTTCGCTCAATGGCCTCAACCACTATCATTCATCATCCCAGCAATCTGTACAACAGAGGATTCTCTCTTTACACCACCACCACCACCAGCATACCCAAAAATATAAATGGAACATTTTTATCTTTCCTGCTGATGTGAAATAATATCCTATTCTTTCACCAAACATAATCCCAAAAAGACACAGTGATGTTTGTTTGCGAAGCTGCTTTCCTTTTTCTACCATTCTTCTGTAGCCTCTTACCTGCTATGCTTCAGTGAAATGTACAAGGATACTAGGATCGATATTTTGAGGAAAGTATGCAATGCAATAGAGGTGGTCCATGTCCTAGCCTTACTCCAGAACATGATGATTTTACACCAGCTCACAGCAAGTCACCTCCTCTTCCTTAAGTTTTTGCTATTAAAACCTTGTCCCTCATTCCAACACTACTATGGTGCTTTGGCGTTCTAGATATTCTTCCAGATACTCCGCTTTTCCCCTTCTTCGATTAACTACATATATAATTATTTTTCTGGGAAGTTTTTGCCATGGTCCATCTCCATATGGAGTTCCAATTCTGCATTTGGACTTTCAAAAGTTCATAGAAAACCAGATTTTTCTTAGGGTTGAGCCATATTTTCTATCTTCTCTTATACTCGATCAATTACTCCTTGTGTCCCAAAATTTGATTTATATTAGGTCATGAGGGTCAAACTGATACTTCTTATTCCATTTAGTTGAATTTTATGTTTTATGCATTATTTTTTCTCATTTTTTTTTCGGACTGGATACAATTGACAAATAACAAAATGATTGTTAGTAATGACACGGTAACTAAATGCTGTTAAATGTTAATTGTGTATTCGCTGTTTTTCAAATACAAGATTGGTCTAATTTTTGGGATAGCAAAGGCAGTTAGGATGTAGGAGAAAGGAGTTGAAACACTGTGTTCTAGACTAGAATTGATACTTATATTTGTTGGTCAAAATATGCATTGTTTTCCCTAAAAACCCTTCTTCTTTTCTAGTTGCTTACGGAGATGGACGGCTTTGAATCGGACTTGAATATCATTGTAGTTGCTGCAACTAATAGACCAGAAGCTCTAGATCCAGCACTATGTCGGCCTGGACGCTTCTCCAGGAAAATCTTAGTGGGGGAACCTGATGAAGATGGGAGGAGAAAGATCCTGGCTGTACACTTGAGAGAAGTTCCCCTTGAGGAGGACCTGGAGCTTGTATGTAACCTGGTTGCATCTCTTACCCAGGGCTTTGTAGGTGCTGACCTTGCTAACATTGTAAACGAAGCTGCTTTGCTTGCTGCTCGGAGAGGTTAGATTAACACATATTGCACTGATGACTGCTGTTTTCTTGCATTCTCAAGTGCTTCATCTCTTCATGGTTGATATTGGTAGCTAGCTATTTATTTGTGTTATTTCGAATGTGTAAAATTGGTAGCTAGCTAATTTTTTGTGTTACCATAAAAATTTACCAAGTGTCCTTAAAAATAAAACAATATAGAAAGAACTAAAAAGGAGGGCCAAGAAAGGGAAGAAAGTTGGCTGGACTGTTGTTTGATGAGTACTTAGTTCATCAACTTGTTCCCTGGATGGCTAATTATGATTGGGAGTATGTGTGATGTCACTGGTCTTGAAGCAAAATCCATCACAAATAGTGGCATGCTATTTTTTTTCCTGAATGTCTCAAACATAGTTATGACATGCTTATATTTTGTCTTGATCGAGGAAAATGATGCATAACGTTGGGATGATTATCTGGTGAAAACTTGCATGTCCTCTTGTTGTTTCAAATTTTCTCACTTGTCCAGCCCCTGCAGCAAGGCTCCTAAGTAGCAGGGTGTAATGTTTCTCTGTTTCTACCAAGCACTTCTTCCTATAAAATTTGCTCTTGTTCCCATTTATCTTAGCCTATGTGTAGAGCCTTCTTCCTCTCCTTTGCTTACCTGTCTTTTTTATGCTCTTTTATTGAGATGATGAACTGTTTCTTTTTCTATCATGGTAGAAATGAAAAAATCGTGTGTTGTTTATTGCGGATTATCGCAGTATTTTGTTGTTCTTGGTCCTTACTTGTAGGATTTGTACTGCCCCTTGTTAGTTGCTATGTTTCTTTCACTGTTTTCTTCTTCCTTATTTTTGGATTTCCTACCCTTGAGTTGAGGGTCTTTCGAGAATAGCCTCTCTACCTCCACGAGGTAGTGGTAAGTCTGTGTACACTCTACCCTCTCTAGGCCTACTTGTGGGATTTCACTATATGATGTTGTTGTTGATAGAAATGACAAAATCACATCAGTTTTACAAAACAAGACTGAGTTGAAGCCGTCATAACAATATTACATTTATATACATGTTTTACAGGGGCTGATTGTGTTTCAAGGGAAGATATAATGGAAGCCATAGAAAGAGCAAAATTTGGTATTAATGACAAACAATACACCCAAAGTGCAATAGGCAAGGAACTGGAGAAACTGTTCCCTTGGGTTCCTTCTTTCATGAGGAAGAACAGTACAAGAAGTGATGCAACAATACAAGGACCTCTAGGGTATCAAGCACTTAGCTGAGATATATGCTCTTAACCCTCTTGTTTGTATAATGTTTTTTCCCCACATGATCAAGAATGTAATGCAATAGAAAAAATAGTTGGTGATTATTGATATTGCCGACCGCAACTTTGTTTGGAATTGAGATGTAGTATCAACAGTGTAACGCGAAACATGAAATTTTTTGTCTGCTGTTTACGAATGAAGATTTTTTATTTTGTATTGTTCCTTTTGGCTTTTTGATGTGTGGGGCTGAGCATTTGAATCCTCAACCTGGTAACTTGATAATTAGCACCCAGGGTGTGGAGTAACTGCAAATTATGGTAGACCAGGATTCAAATATAAACGAAAGACAATTCACTGGCTGATTCTTTGCCTAAGTCTAGATAGATAAAGTTATTCCATTTTTGTATTGGTGGGAGACAACAGGTATATAATAGAATAGTTCAGATCGGGGAAGTAGGATTTGAATGGTAGCGTGCATTTAAACACAACATACCCAGTAAAGTGGGGTTTGGGGTGAGTAGAGTGTATCCAAACCTTACCATTACTCATAGAGATAGAAAGGTGGTTTTCGGAAGACCATCGACTAAAGTATAGTAGCCCCAAAAGTAGAAAAATACTAGATATAGAATAGTGACTAAAATAAAAAGCAACGACAATTCTATAAATAAAATAAAAGCAGTAAAAAAACAATGGACAATACAATACATTATATAAAGACGCGGCTAATCCTAATACTAACCTACTACATCACAATGCATGGCAACATTGTAACCCTACTAACTTATTAACCTTCTACCCTAATACATGACATCCATTTCTTTCTATTTAAGGTCATGCCCTCAGTGATATAAAGTTGCATCATATCCTATCTAATCAGTTCTCCCCGATATTTCTTTGGTCTACCTCTACCCCTCGCGTTACTCCTAAATTCAACCTCTCGCACCTGTTAACAAGAGCATCGACACTCCTCTGCACATGCTCAAACCATCTCAGTCTTGCTTCTCTCATCTTATCTTCCACAAAGGCCATCTCTATATTCTCCTGAATAGCCTCATTTCCAAGGGCGGATCTATGTTGACAGGTTGGGGTGCCACGACACCCAGTGACCTCGTATTTTGTATGTATATATTTATAACAAATCGTTATATGTTTAACTTTCCACTTGATAAACATCAGAGCAGATGGTGCAGCTGGCAAAAGTCTTTACTTAGAACTTGGATGTCGACGATTCAAACTCCATTGTCTGCATTATCTTTAAAGCTTTAGCTCTTTCCTCCTTTTTTTTTTTTTTGGTTTGTTTGTTTGTGCGTGTGTGTGTCTTTTTTTCATTAATGTGTGCAAAGGATTTTAATTTTTCTTTTTTCTTTTTTAACTCCATTAGTTCTTCTTCTTGATTTGCTAACATTTTTTAATCCAATTAATTATTATTTTATCAATTAATTTTTTTTATTTTACTTGATTTTTTTATTTTTTTAAGATTTATTTTCT
>JAABOM020000075.1:7557077-7590012 GCA_011800125.2 Solanum clarkiae | reverse complement strand
GTATCAAGTCAATCCCTAGCTTGTCTTTTATAGAAACTCCATACATCATACTAATGTTTCTCTTTATATCACACAATCAGAATATAACCATGCATGGTCACTCAATTTTGACAATACATATGTGGAATGTTAAGAATTCTTTTAAAACAAACAGAGAGCAATTTAATAAGTTAATATAAATGTAGATGTTCTTGCAGAAAATAAAACTCAATAAATACTTGTCACTAATCTACAACTTCTGATAATTAGAGTAGTATTAGGTTGTTACTATTTGCATCCTCATCTTTGGGGATCAATTCAGCTGGAAAATCACTATTTTGAATTTGAACCCTGAAATGGATTTCGCTAGCATTGCACCCTGAAAGTTCAAATATGAGTCCATCCCATGCCTTTAGATTATTATCATTCACAAACTTTCTCCACTAATTGCAATACTTGTGACTAGCTTGGGCTTCATTGTAGAGCATATTCCACTTCTTTCGACCACAAGTATGCACTACTGTAGTTCTAGCTGAAGGAAGCAAATTCTTCATTTTCATGGGTAAATACTGTAAAAAATTCAAAGAGATTCAGTAATCTTTTCTATAAAAGGGAGGTATAACGCAGGGGCATTGAGAAATAGAGGAATGTAACCCTAACTAAGTCATGATCACTAAAAAGAATAATCTTTAGATAAATAGTACATTATAGAGGGAAAGTGGTCACTACCAAATTGTAGGGGGGTTGACTCTTGTCTTTGTGAGAATCCAATAAAAATATGGTTTCCATGAAAGTGGACAATATTCATCATTGTCAATTTCTTGATTTCCTTTGGTCATGGGTTGTTTCATGGTGTAGTAATGTTTATGATTTGAAACGTGTACAGAAGATGATCCATTACTTTGAAAAAAAAATCAAAATAGCATCCAATCAAGATTTAAAATTTACAAGGGGCCGAGGCAAAAAAATATGAAAGAATTTTTTGAAGAGTCTTAGGAATATACATACCTCCATTTCATATTGGTAAGATAATTAGAATTCTTGTTTCCTTTTGATAGAAGTTATAACATAACATAGTTCCATGCTCTAATGTATCCATATTTCAAGCCTCTTTTTGTTAGGTTATGGGTGTATGAGGGTCGTGGGAGACTTCTAATACTTAGACGAGTTCAAGACGTCCCTATGAGTTGAGTTTTGGGTGTTGGTTTGTGTAGAGGTCAACCTTAAATCAACATAACTTTTAGCAAACACAAAACTGGATGACCCATGATATGTCAAATGAAATCCCTTTGAGTTAGCTTTCCAATTCACTTGGTTTCACATTATTCTGAGATCGAATAAAGGAGTTATGACCATTTTCGTAAGACCCTCCAGTGTAGTGATGTCACACAAGTACTTAGACGACCAGTGAAGCCTTGGATGGTCATGTGAACTGTTTGGGGCTGGAAAAGACCATTTTTGGTCTAAGGGATGGGACATAACCAGTGGCACGGGCAGTGTGACTTGCCACTGGCCATGTTGCTAGCCATGGAAGTGTGCAAGTGAGACAAGGTTGGCATGAGAGGGAGTTTTTGGTCTAAGTGTTGTGCCACGACCATCATCACAGGTCGTGGCATGCTTGACGAGCCATATGGACCAGGGATAGAGCCTTCTGCTCACATTTCTCCCACCAAGTGTAGCTCTATGGGCCACTACATGGACCGTGTAACACCACATGGCCCTGTGGAGGGTTCCCATCAAAGTGACAATGATGCTAACTTTTTCCCAAGTGTTCCAATTCCAATTTTTACACTAATTCTCACCTCACAGCACTCTAGACAACCCGTGGAATGCCACACGAGCCGTGTGGGCATCAGTGAGGCAGCATTTTGCCAATTTTTCCATCCGTTGACTAATGACATTTTCGTAATTTTTTAATTTATTTTGATGATTTTTTTGGACTTATGATGCTATCTTAACCTTCCAAAAAGACTAAACCCTTTAGGATCAAAACACAATACTCCTAACTTGAATACACTCTCAAATTCCCCAATACAAATTCAAGGAGACTTAAGACAAGCTTTGGATTTCAAGACCCCATTCCAAGCTTCCGTTCTTTCCCATCTCAATTTCAAGAAACTCAAGGTCTAAGGTGTGTTAGTTTCAACTATTGGGTTCTTTCACCCATGGTGCTCAACCCTCCTTTTTCATATAAATTGCATGATTCTAAGTTGATTTACTTATTGATTTTACTACTTATGAATTTGATTAGAAACTATTTCGGAGCTTTATGAAATATTGTTCAATTACGCATGTTTTGAGCTATGAATCTAAGATCTATTGTGAGATTTGGTAATGTATTTTGGTTTATCTTGCATGAAAGTGTCACCAAGTGTTGGTGGGTGGTTTTCCATTGAATTTTCTTGCATGCTTTCAATCTTGAATTGCATGATATTGCACTAGCATTATACACCTGCCAAGTGTTTCATTAAATATCCATTTATGACTTTTTGAGTTAAAGAAGGTCTAATTCATATCTTATGAGTTAAGTAACTTTATGATGATGCAAGAAATGTATATATGAGTTACTTTTACATATAGTATTATAAGTTGACCACACCTTGTTGCCTATCTCTTGCTACATTGTATCCTGCATACTTAGTACGTTCAAACGTACTAATGCATGCTCTATGCGTACACAATGTTACCATGTAAGAACTGGAGCCCCACTAGATCATCTTCCTCCACGTGACTAGTACTACTACTCAGAGCAAGTTGGTGAGTCCTCAACTCTGAGGACATGCTTCTTTTGATCTAATGCTATGCAAAAGACTCTCTTTCTCTTTTGTATACTTATAACTATGAGGGTGAGCGCGGAGATTGTCTTGTCCCCCGCTCTTATCTATGTACTAGACGTGTTATTAGAACCTTATGTTATGTTAATGTTGTACTGTTGGCTTGTTATGTTTCTATTGTATCAAAGATGTTCCTTAGCCCCACATTTTCCGTTGTCTCTCTATTGTTGATGTATGATTGCTTCTGCGACCAAGGATGTATAACAATATGCTAAGAGGCTTATTTGAGATCCCTTTGGGTTCCTCATTCGCCGTGTTACGTCTAGGCTCTAGGTCCGGGTCGTGACAAACTTGGTATCAGAGCACTAGGTTGTTAATGGTCCTAGCATCCAACAAACTATGTTGATTAAAGTCTTATTCATGGTTGTGTTATGTACCAAAACTATAAGTAAGAGCCTATGAGACGATTTAGTAAATATTTTCTTTCGTCATGATCTATGCCGTACTATAGAAGTTATGTAAAGTTTGCCCTCTAACGAATATTTTTTGCCATTTTTAGATCATGCCTAACATGAGAGGAAGAAGAGGCCACACTACCGAAGAACAACCGGCTCATGGAGAGCTCCGGGATGCCCTCATCTTGCTAGTTCAAGCCATGACCAATCAAATCAATCAAGGGGCCCAAGACCCTCGTGCTCCTACCCTGGGATCTAGGGTGAGAGATTTTATGAGGATCAACCCACCGAAGTTCTATGACTCAAAGGTGGATGAAGACCCTTAAGAATTTATTGATGAGGTGTACAAGGTGTTGGATATCATGGGTGTGAGGTCAGAAGAGAAGGAGAGTTGGCGGCTTACTAAATCAATGGGGTGGCTCAAATATGGTATGTTCAATGGAAAGTGGAGAAGGCGAACAACAATGTGATTCTATGGGAGGAGTTTAAGGCAAATTTTCTCAACTGGTTCCTCCCTCTTGAGCTTAGGGAGGCCAGTGGAGTTCATGAATTACGGGCTATGAGCGTGAGGGAGTATGCACTCAAATTCAACCAACTTTCAAAGTATGCTCCACAATTGGTCTCCGACCCAAGGTCTAGAATGAACAAGTTCATGATGGGTGTGTCCAATATTTAGTGAATAAGGACTGGTGGGCTGCTATGTTGATTAGCAAAATAGATTTGTCCTTCTTAATGACCTATGCCAAACAATTGGAAGAGGAAAAGTTGAGGAAAAGGAGGAGTAGTAAGGCCAACAGGGCTTCTTTTGATGGTAAATTCCAAAGTCCCAAGGGCAACCGATTTTGTCAAGGCCAAGGGTCTACTTATGCTCCTTATAGGAGGTTTGCCAATGACAACCCAAGGTTCCAAGATGGTGGTGGTGTGGGGCCTAAAGCTATGTGTCAAAAATGTGGTAGGGGTCACAGTGGCCCATGATTAAGAGATACTAATACTTGCTATGGATGTGGGGAAGTAGGTCACAAAAAGGTTGATTGTCCTCGAAATCAAAACAAGGGTAAAGATGTTTGTCTACAAGGTCGGGTTCAAATGTGGTTCCTTTAGGGAGGGAGGCTAATAAGGTGGTACCTAAGGCACAATCGGTTCCATGCACTCCATGGGATGCAAAAGGTTTATGAGGTGCCCGATGTCGTCATCGGTATTTTAGAAGTCTTTGATCTTGATGTGTATGAATTGATAGACCCGTATGCCACTCTATCTTTTGTTACACCTTTTGTTACCAAAAGGTTTCATGTTGAGCCTGAATTGTTATGTGAGTCTTATGAGGTGTCTACTTCCATTGTGCACCTATTTTTGCTAGAAAGGTCTATAGAAATCATCTCGTTTGCATTTTGCATAAAATTTTACCGTGTCACCTTGTTGAGTTTGATATGATGGATTTTGATGTCATTCTTGGAATGGATTGGTTACATGTATATTATGCCTCTATTGATTATACGACCCATAAGGTCAAATTCCAATTCCCAAATGAACCCGTCCTTGAGTGGGAGAGTCATGATGTGGAGGTCAAGGGTAGGCTCATCTCTTACATTAAAGCCCAAAAGTTGATCTCTAAGGGCTGTCTCTATCATCTTGTGAGGGTTAGGGATGCTGAGTCCAAAGTCCTTCCTATACAGTTGGTTCCGGTAGTTACTGAGTTCCTTGATGTCTTTCCGAATGACCTTCCTAGTATTCCTCCTAAAAGGGAAATAGACTTTGGTATAGACCTCCTCCTGGATAGTCGACCCATTTCTATCCACCTTTACCATGTGGCCCTGACAGAATTAAAGGAGTTGAAGGAGCAATTAAGGGACTTGTTAGAAAAGGGTTTTGTTATGCCTAGCCAATCACCTTGGGGTGCACCAGTGTTGTTTGTGAAGAAAAAGAATGGGTGACTTAGAATGTGCATTGACTATCGACAATTTAATAGGGCCACCATAAAGAATGAGTATCCTTTACCTAGGATTGATGATCTATTTGACCAACTTCAAGGGGCTAGTAACTTCTCTAAGATTGATGTTCGGTCCAAGTATCATCAAGTGAAGTGAGGAAGTGTGACATTCCCAAGATGGCCTGGGCATTATGAATTTGTTGTGATTTCTTTTAGGTAGACCATTGCACCAACTATCTTCATGGATCTTATGAATAGCATCTTTAAACCCTACCTTGATTTGTTTGTTGTGATTTTCATTGATGATATTTTGATCTATTCTCATAATGAGGAGGAGCATGTGAGCCATTTGATGGTGGTACTACAAATGTTGAGGGAAGAGAAGTTGTACGCTAAGTATGGGAAGTGTGAGTTTTGGTTGCAAGATATGGCCTTTCTAGGTCATGCAGTGTCGGGGGATGGGATTAAGGTTGATCCAAAAAAGATGAAACTGATTAGAAATTGGCCTAGACCTTTGATTCTGTTGGATAGTAGGACCTTCTTAGGCTTAGTTAATTATTTCCAGTTATTCGTGAATGGGTTCTCTTCTATTGCCTTCCCTATGACTAAGGTGACCCAAAAGAAGCGTAAATTTGTGTAGTCCAATGAGTGTGAAAAGAGTTTCCAAAACTCGAAGGATATGCTTGTGTCTGCTCCTATCTTGTCACTACTAGAAGGTTAGAAGGATTTGTTGTCTATTGTGATACTTTAAGATTCAGTTTGGGTTATGCTTTGATGTAAAATGGTAAGGTGATAGCCAATGCTTCTAAGAAACTCAAAGTGCATGAAAGAAATTGTCCTACTCATGATCTTGAATTGGCCACCATAGTTTTTTCTTTGAAAATTTTGTGTCATTATTTCTATGAGGTGCATGTTGATGTGTTCACCGATCACAAGAGTCTTCAATATGTGTTCACCCAAAAGGATCTCAACTTGAGACAACGAAGGTGGTTAGAGCTTCTTAAAGACTACAATATGAGTGTGCAGTATTAGCTATGTAAGGCAAATATTGTGGCCGATGCTTTGAGTAAGATTTCTATGGGTAGCCTAGTCCATGTTGATGATAGTGGAAAGGAGATGGCTAGAGAGGTCCATTGGTTGGCTAGATTGTGGTTAGGTTGAAAGAGGTTAACAATGGTGGTATTGTGGTTGTTGATGGTTCAAAATCTTCTTTGGTTGATGAGTTAAAAGCAAAGCAAGATCTTGGCCCATCCTTGTTAGAATTGAAAGCCTTGGTGAGAGAGAGCCAACTGGAGGTTTCCTCCCAAAGGGGAGATGGTGCCCTTAGGTACCAAGGTAGGTTTTATGTGCCTAGTGTTGATGGCTTGAGAGAGAAGATTCTTGATGAGGCTAATAATTCTTCCTATTCTATTCACCTCAGTTCTACAAAAATGTACAGAGATTTGAGGGAAATGTATTGGTAGGGTGGTATGATGAGGGATATTGCTAAGTTTGTGTCTAGTTGCCATAATTGCCAAGTCAAAGCTGAACATCAAAGGCCGGGTGGTCTATGACAAGATATAGAGATTCGTACTTGGAAGTGGGAGGAAATTAACATGGATTTTATGGTTGAGTGGCCTAAGACTAGAAAGGGTTTAGATTTTCTTTGGGTTGTGGTTGATGGGATGACAAAGTCGACTCATTTCCTACCAGTTGAGACTACTTATAGTGCCAAAGACTATGCTAGATTGTACATTTATGAGTTGGTTAGATTTCATGGGGTGCCCTTGTCTATTATATCGAATCGTGGTGCTCAATTCACTTCTCACTTTTGGAGGTCTTTCCAAAGAGGTCTTGGTACCAAAGTTAAGCTTAGTACAACCTTTCACCCTCAGACGGATACCCAAGTCGAAAGAACTATCCAAACTCTTGTGGATATGCTTAGGGCTTGTGTATTGGAATTTAAGGGTGGTTGCGATAATCATCTTACATTGATTGAGTTTGCTTATAATAATAGCTACCATGCAAGCATTGGTATGGCTCCTTTTGAGGCTCTTTATGGAAGGCATTGTAGGTCCCCAATTTGATGGTTTGAGGTGGGTGAGATGGCCTTGATAGGCTCGGATTTTGTTATGGAGGCCATGGAGAAGGTAAGGTTGATTAGGGAACATTTAGAACCGCTCAAAGTCGACAAAAGTCCTATGCCAATGTGAGGAGAAGGGATCTCGAATTTAAAGTTTGTGATTGGGTCTATATAAAGATTTCATCCATGAAGGATGTGGTTCATTTTGGTAAAAAGAGTACATTGAGTCTAAGATTCATGGGTCTTTATAGAGTGTTGAGGAGGATCCGTAAAGAGGCTTACGAGTTGGAGTTTCCCAATGACATGAACATGGTACATCCGGTCGTCCATGTGTATACGCTAAGGAAATTTGTAGGTGATCCTAGTGCTATTGTGCCTCTAGATGTTGTGGGTGTTGTTGAAGACAATTTGACTTACGAAGAGGGCCCAATAGAGTTTTTGGATAGGCAAGTGAAGAGGTTGAGGAACAAGGATTTGGATTCCATCAAGGTCCTTTGGAGAAATCAACAAGTTGAAAGTGCTAGATGGGAGGCCGAGGCAGACATGCAAAAGTGATATCCCTATGTCTTCCACTCTACTCAATCCTAAGGTACTAACTTGAGTCCTCCTATATGATTTCAAGTCTTAAGCTTTGCCTCTTATGTCATTTGCATACATTCATGTTTATGTTGATAAGATTATGGAGATTTTAATGTTCATGTTGAGACTTTTTTTTTTTTTGTAAATAATGTTTATGTGTATTTGTTGCATCCATGTGGGGATAAAATCTTCGTGACTACTTTCCTTAGGTACGTTTCTTTGACATTAGGGGATGAATGTTCCCAAGGAGAAGATATTGTGATACCCCGTAACACCGTGCTCTTATGTACCCATCTTTCAAGCCTCTTTTGGTTAAGTTGGGAGTGTATGAGGGTCGTGGGAGAATTCTAATACTTAGACGAGTTCAAGACTTCCCTATGAGTAGAATTTTGGATGTTAGTTTGTGCAAGAGTCAACTTTAATTGAGAATACCTTTTACCATACAAAGAAATGGATGACCCATGACACTCCAAATGAAATCCCTTTGAGTTAGCTTTCCAGCGCACCTATTTTCACCTCATTCCGAAGTCGGATGATGGAGTTATGACCATTTTCATAAGACCCTCCCATGCAGTGATGTCACAAGAGCACTTACACGACCAGTGAAGCCTTGGATGGTCGTGTCAACTGTTTGGGGCTGGAAAGGATTATTTTTGGTCTAAGGGATGGGACACGGCCAGTGCCATGGGCTATGTGGCTTGCCACGGACTGTGTGGCTAGCCATGAAAGTGTGCAAGTGAGACAAGGTTGGCATGAGAGGAAGTTTTTGGCCTAAGTGTTGTGCGATGGACATCTTCACGGGCTGTGGCATGCTTGACGAGTCATCTAGCCAAGGCATGGAGCCTTCTACTCACATTTTTCCCACCAAGTGTAGCTCCATGGTCCACTACATGGGTTGTGAGGTACCACACCTCCCGTGGAGGGATCCCGTCAATGTGACGATGATGCTAACTTTTTCCCAGGTGTTCCAATTCCAATTTTTAGACTAAGTCTCACCTCATAGCATCCCACGCGACCCGTGGAGTGCCGCACGACCCATTTGGGCATCAATGAGGCATCACTTTCCCAATTTTTCAATCCGTTCACAAATGGACTTTTCGTAAATTTTATTTATTCTAATGATCTTTTTGGACTTCTAATACTATCTTAACCTCCCCAAAAGACCTAAATCCTATTCAAAAGGATCAAAACACAATATTTTTAACTTGAATACACTCTCAAATTCCCCAATCCAAATTTAAGGAGACTCAAGAACAAGTTTTAGATTTCAAGACCCCATTCAAAGCTTCCATTCTTCCCCAACTCAATTTCAAGAAACTCAAGGTCTAAGGTGTGTGGGTTTCAACTATTGGGTTCTTTCACCCATGGTGCCCAACCCTCCTTTTTCATATAAATTGCATGATTCTAAGTTGATTTACTTATGGGTCTTACTACTTATAAATTTTGATTATAAACTATGTTGGGATTTTATGAAATGTTGTTCAATTAAGCATATTTTGAGCTATGAATCTAAGATATATTGTGAGATTTGATGAGGGGTTTTGGTGTATCTTGCATAAGAGTGTTACCAAGTGTTATTGGGTGGTCTGACATTAAATTTTCTCGCATCTTTTCACTATTGAATTGCATCATTTTACACTAGCATTATACACCTGCCAATTGTTTCATAAAATATTTGGTTATGGCTTTTTGAGTTATTGAAGGTCTAATGCATGTCTTATGAGTTGAGTCACTTTATGATGATGAAAGGAATGTATATATGAGCTATTTTCACCTATAGTATTGTAAGTTGACCACACCTCGTTGAGGGGGTGCTAAGCCTCAATCACCATTGATGGTAGGGTAAGACAACTATTAACTAATTGAGGAGTTGATACCTCAATCATCACGGATGGTAGGGTGAGACAACTATCAACCAATTGAGGGGTTGATACCTCAATCTCTATGGATGGTAGGGTGAGATGATCCCTCATAATGTTGGTCTCTTCTTACATATATAATATGTTCTATTTAAGCATGTTTTCACTTCAATGCATCATTCATACATGTCATAGTGTTATTATGCTACCCATTGCTTAAGATATTGCATTTTTCATATATTGCCTATCTCTTGCTGCATTACATCCTACATACCTAGTACATTCAAACGTACTAATGCATACTCTATGCCTACTGATGTTTCCGTGTAGGAATCGGAGCCCCACTAGATCATCTTCGTCCACGTGGCTAGTACTACTACTCAGAGCAAGTTAGAGAGTCCTCAACTCCGAGGACATGATTCTTTTGATCTAATGCTATGTAAAAGACTCTCTTTCTCTTTTTATAAACTTATAACTATGAGGGTAAGCCCAGAGATTATCTTTGCCCCCACTTTTATTTAGGTATTAGAGGTATTGTTGGAACCTTATTCTATGTTAATGCTATGCTATTGGCTTGTTATGTTTCTACGGTATCAAAGATGTTCCTTTGCCCCGCATTTCTCATTGTCTATCTATTGTTGTTATATGATTGCTTCCACGACCAAGGATGTGTAACGATATGCTAAGAGGCTTGTTTGGGGTCCCTTCGGGTTTTTCATTCGTTATGTCACGTCTAGGCACTAGTTTTGAGTCGTGACAGTAGTTTACAGTGACTATATTGAGATTTGGGTTGGGGCTTTAATGTATACATAACAGCTAAATTTGCTCATGTCTTCTGTGATCTCATATAATGACATTTTATAATGATTAAAAAAATTATATTTTTATTCTATTTGACCATTGTAATAGTTTGAACATATGTATACTTTCTATGCTGCTTCCTTTTACATTGTAAATGTATGTCTTTTTAAAAATTTTGTTTGATTATTTTATTTTACTACATCTAAATTTTTCTATTTTTTTGAGTTTCATATATCAATTTCATATCGGGACTATAACTCAATGATTAGCGAAACTCATCAAACCATTACTTAGAGAGATTTGTTATACACACAAAAAGACACAATATAAAAAGAAGAAAAATATGTTGAGACTAGATATAACAATAGGGCTTGTTTTTCGAGGGAGTGTGAAGCATGCTTATGACAACATAGGAGAGTATCTTCAGTCATAGCTTTTGTTTTTTGTTGAAATTTGGCAAGTACGGAGGAAAAGGAATGTTCTCAAACGTCGAGGTAAAATGTCCAAGAATTTAATGAAAATGAAGATCAACAAGAATATACATTTAATTGCCAAAGTAAGATATCCATGGTTGATGATAGTACCTAAATCATGACCTCATATTGTTTACTTGCTAGAGGCCTACAGTCTTATCATAGCTTGCAGAGTGTTAAGGTGGGGATGTATTAAAGAAGGTTCTTTTAAAAACAATTTTGATGGCTCTAGTAGACCAATATTGGTGGACAGTGATATGGATTATTGTGTGAAAAATCACCAAAGAAGTTTGATATGTGTTGAAGTTAACAAAATTTCTCATCGCACAACTTTGGAAGTGAGATCAAAGCAATCATTAGTTGCATTTTCTACTGTGTAGAGCATAATCTTATGCAACTTCTGACAGAGAAAACTACTTTGATTAGTATGAATGTGCTAGATGGTGTATGGAAGATACCTAGGTTGATTGTAGTAGAAACTAGGCTATTAAAAGAGCTACATAAAATGGAATTGTGAGGGTTGAGCACACATACAAAAAAGGCAATAAGCTTGCTAATTTTTTTTAATTATATATTTAATTTTGCAAGTATGAATATCATGCAATCTAATTCTATTGAAGAGTTGCGACAGTAGGCAATGTGCGTACAACAATACACCAAGTATTCAAATAAGAAAGGTTCAAAACAAAATTTTTTAAGTACATGGGGACAATTAGGGTTTAGCAAAGTGAAGAAAACTAGGCAGAAAAGATATATCCAGTGACATGCACATTCTAGATAACTCGGAGTCATATAGGAACAATCAAGAACGAATTCCACGGAAATTGCATTAGATTTTCAGAATGTAGATACAGATCTATTAATTTGGTACTAAATTTATTTCAAATTACGGATATGACCTTTCACATTCAGGTGTTGATGTGGTGGTATTAGCTCATTGAGATCTACCTGCACAAAACATGGAAACGTTATGTAAGACTTTCACAATGGAACACAGTACAATTTTTTGATTTTTATCTTACAACAAAGCAGGTATTAGTCGGAGTAGGTTGAAGATAAAGAAGTCATCACTTTTGCCGAATTCATGATGTTTGTGAGAGGTTAAATATCCACACAATCCGATTTCCCTTTCTTTTATTATTTCGTTAACTGGTAAGGTCATTGGAATAGTTGGTTGATGTTGATGAAGATGAAAATTTTCTTTCTCTAGAAACTTCTATTTGTTTTCTTTTCTTTATCTTTTATGTTTTTGTTTAGTCTTTAGTTTGTTTATTTGTCTTAGTTTCCTTTATGGATTTGGGTTACTTTTTGGATCATGTCAGTTTTTTATATCCTAGTATTTAATAATAGATTTCACCTAACTTTTAATTATTTAAAAGAAGTGATAAATTTTTGGGGATATATTAACTCCTAAAAAATATGACGACTGATGGTTAAATAATGAGATGTAACAGATATGATTGTATTTTATCTTTTTGGAATTTAACATGCAGATAATCTATTATACAATGAAGAATTATCACTCACCGTGTTTTTATATAACAAACAAAAAATTTATTTGCTTCTTATTACATCCCCAATAATTTCTTTTATCTTTTTCTTCTCATTTCCTCCTGAATTTTTCATCATTAGATTCAATTTATGAGTTTTACAATCTTTTCAAATAATATTTTTATGTTGATATATTTTTTATTTTTAACATTATCACTATATAATTAATGATGTTTTTTTTTACTGAAACGCCCCACATGTGCTTCAGAAAGCCCTATATTCATAATTTCTATAGATCTCAATATTCGTGCATGATTTTGAAAATTCGACTTCATATTCTTAATCAAGGGGCAAAATTGAGTGAGAAATAGGTATAACACCGACTTTAAAAGACCAGTAGAAAAAAATAATTTTCACTAATTTTTTATAATCCAGTGTCTGTCCGCGTCAAGGCTGCGACTCACCTAGGGCGAGGACTAGTGCAAATGTTAATCCACATCTGGTTCGCGTCGCTCCTGGGGCGTGCAGATCAGTGTAATATCTTCCCTAGTTTTCTTATTTCGTCCAAGCGTATTGATGTAATATCCCAATACCCATTTAAACGTGAAATATCTCATACTTAGCCATTTTACAACTCTATAACTCACAAAACCTTCTCTAAAACCTCTCCAAGTTTTTATCAAATCTCTCATTGAAATTCAAGGATTTCAAGCTCCAATTTTTGAACTCAAGGATCCAATCAAAGATTCAAGTTTCCTTCAAGCTCATCTCAAAAAAATCCAAGTTTGTTGTATATGGGTCTTCATCCATGGGTCCTTTGACCCATGGAGCCCAACCCTCTCTTTTATGAAAATTTGCATGATTTTAAGTTGTATTACTCTTGGGTATCTTTTATTATGAAATATGAGTATAAAAAATGTTGGGGGCTTTTATCCAGTATTGAGATTATGCATGAATATCTATTTTAGGTTTATTCCATGAATAGATTTATATCTATTGAGATTATGCATAATTCGAACAATGAAAACTATGAACTATCATGAACTTTTGAGATAGATTTCATGATACCCAATTTGGGGTTTTGTTACAATGTTGTTGCATTGATTTTGAATTGATTTTTCTTATCTTGTTATACTCTTGAGTTGCATGATTTTGAACAAGTCTATGAACCCACCATGTGTTCGATGAAATTACATGACAAAAATTCTCAAGTTGTTGATGAACTATTACATGATTTACAAGTCAAGTGACTTCATGATGATTAATGGCTTTCAAACATGTATTTGTTCATGAAAAGTATCTATAATTTTACAAGTGACAAGTTGAGCCCCATTTCAAGATTTTTACCTCTTGTGAGCCATTTATGTCGAAGCAAGGTTTCATGTATGATCATTATCTACTCTCAAGTTCAAGTTACACTCACTAGTAGAGGTCAAGCATGTTCAAGAGCTACTCATATCATGTTATCGTATTTCTTGCAAGATATTAAAGCTATAATTATTTCAAGTATTTTGTGGGATTAGATTTAGCACCGATTGAGGCTTAAGATGGGGGCTCGACTCAAGAGGTCTGTGCATAAAGTTTTTAGTCTCTAAACTATGTGACACCATACGATTATACATTACCCTTCTTATAGTAGTGGATCCATCTAGTTTTAATGTTTATCATATTTGGTTTGCCATGGCAAGTAGAGCACACTTCACCGGAGCGTGTCATGACCGGTCACCTGTACCGAGGGTGTGTCATGCCATGGATTCCAAGTTGTAGCTTCTTGGTCTATGTTGGTTAAGATCTCTTCCCATATGTGTATGGTATATTATGCACATTGAATGTTTCACATACATTTTTATTACAAGCATTGTTTATATATGGCATATTGAGATTGTACCTATTGTCTACATCTTATCAATTTTTAATATGTTGGCTTATATCTTTGTTGCATTCCACCCTGCATACTTAGTATATTCAAACGTACTAACACATACTCTATGCCTATATGATATAACCATGTAGGAACCGGAGCTCCTTTTGATTATCCTCCTCTACGTGGCTAGTTCGATTCTCGAAGAAAGCTTCAGTAAGTCCTCAATTCTGAGGTCAATATCTACTTATTTCATGTTATGGAGACTCCTTCTCTATGTTGAATACTTATTATTAATGACGGTGAGGCCGGGGAATGTCTTGGCCCTCGTTTCATTCCAATGTAGAGGTCGTGATGGATATTTTATTATATACGCTATGAGCTTGACTCTTCTTATGCTTTACTGGTTATCAAAGACTTCCCTTAGCTTTGCTTTCCCGTTTTAACATCGACTATTATTATTGTTTAATTTTTTATCCACAACCAAGAAAATGTGTATGTTACAATCAAGAGCCTTGTTTGGGTTGTCTTCGGACTTCTTATTCACCGCGTCACGTCTAGGCCCTAGGCTTGGGTTGTGACAAGCTTGGTATCAGAGTACTATGTTGTTAATGGTCCTCGTAAATCCAATACACCACGCTGATTAGAGTCATATTCATTGTTGTGAAGTGCGCCACAGTTATGAATATGGGGCTTTGAGGCGTTTTAGGAAATATTTCATTTCTCATGGTATATATCATTCTTTAGATGTGAAGATAAGACTTTTAACCTAATGAATTCTCTTTGCTCTTCCAGATCATGCCGATACCAAGAGGAATAGTAAGGAGAGCCCATACTCCCGAGGAGCAACCGACCTCTCCCGCTCCTCAAGCCCCTCAAGATGGAAGCGTAGCCCAAGATGAGTTTCGGGATGCGCCCATGCTATTACCAACAAATTGAATAATGGGGCCTATGCTCCTTCTACGGCATCAAGGGATAGGCATTTCACAAGAATGACCCCTTTGGAGTTTAATAGGTCCAAGGCGGAGAAAGATCCCAAGAGATCATCAATGAGGTGTATAAGGTGCTAACCATCATATGGGTAAATTTGGAGGAAAAGGCAGAGTTGGCGGCTTACCAACTCAAAGGTGTGGCTCAAATTTGGTTTGCACAATGGAAGTCGGAGAAGGGAAATTATAATGTTATTCCTTGGGAAGAGTTCAAAGCTGCCTTCCTCAGCCGATTCTTCCCTATTGAGTTAAGAGAGGCTAAGATGATGGAGTTCATGAATATTAAGAAAGGTTCCATGAGCGTGAGGGAGTATTCCCTCACGTTCAATAAACTCTCTAAGTATGCTACTTAATTAGTTTACGAACCTAGATCAAGGATGAACAAGTTTGTGTTGTGAATGTTCGACTTGGTAAATAGAGAGTGTCATACCGCTATGCTAGTGAGGATATGAACTGGTCTTGGCTCATGACATATGCCAACCAACTTGAGAGGGAGAAGCTTAGAAAGAGGAGAAGTGGGGAGACTAAGAGGGCTTGGTTTGAGGATAGCTTCCAAGGTGCCAAGGGTGGCCCGTTTCAGCAAGGTCACAAGTTCCTAGGTCAAGGGTCCTCTAATGCTCCTAACAAGTGTTTTGCTAATGATGAGGTGTCTAACCCAAGATTCCATGGTGGCAATGATTGGATGACCCATCCTAAGTGCTAAAAGTGTTGGAGAAACCATAGTGGTCCATGTTTGAAAAATCCTAATGCTTGCATTTGTTATGGTGATGTGGGTCACTTGTCAATTATCCACATGCTCAACACAAGGGTAGAGATGGTGATCCTCAAGGCCAAGGTGATAATACGTGTCAAAGGGAAAAGGAAAGCCAACAAGGGGGGTGCTCCAAGGCAAAATAGGTTCTATGGCCTCCGAGGGAGGAAGGAGTGGATGAGGTGCCTGACTTTGTTATAGATATGTTAAAGGTTTTTTATTATGATGTGTATTCATTGATAGATCCAGGTGCCATTCTTTCTTTTATTGCTCCTTTAGTTGCCAAAAATCTTCAGGTGTGTCTAGAATTTTTATGTGAACCTTATGAAGTGTCTACCCTCATTGGTGAGTACATTATTCTAAAAGTGTCTATAAAAATTGTCCAATGTCTATAGTTTATAAAATCTTTCCTTGTGCTTTTGTTAAACTTGACATGGTGGATCTTGATATCATTCTTGAGATGAATTGGTTACATGAATGTTATACTTCCATTAATTCTAGGACCCATAGAGTAAGATTCCAATTCCAAAATGAGCCTGTCCTTGAGTGGGAAAGTTGTAATATGGTAGTTAAGGGTAGATTCATTTCTTGTCTTAAAGCCCAAAAATTGTTTTTTAAGGGTTGCATTTACCATCTTGTGAGGGTTAGGGATGTTGAGTCTAAAGTCCTTCCTATTGAGTCAGTTTCAGTGGTCAATTAGTTTCTTGATATCTTTCCCAATGAGCTTCTCGGCGTTCCTCCCAAATGGGAAATAGATTTTTGTATAGACCTCCTTCCCACTATTAAACCCATTTCTATTCCCCCTTAATGTATCCCCTGGCAAAATTAAATGAGTTGAAGGATCAATTGAGGTACATACTGGAAACAAGTTTTATAAGGCCTAGCAAATCACCTTGGGGTGCACCAGTGGTATCTGTAAAGAAGAAGGATGGTTCCTTTATAATGAGCTTGATTACTGACAACTTAATAGGGTCACCGTAAAGAACAAGTACCATCTATCAAGGATAGATGACCTATTTGATCAACTACTAGAGGATAGTCATTTTTCTAAGATTGATTTTCAGTCTGGATACCACCAAGTGAGAGTGAGGGAGTGTGATATTCCCAAGATAGGTTTTCAGACTAGGTATGGGCATTTTAAATTTGTGGTGATCTCGTTTGCCTTGACTGATGCACCAACTATATTTATGGATCTGATTAATAGGGTCTTTAAACCTTACCTTGATATGTTTGTGGTAGTTTATATTGATGATATTGATTTATTCCTGGAGTGAGGAGGATTATGTGAATCATTTAAGGGTGGTGATTTTGAGGGATGAGAGGTTGTTTGCTAAACATGTGAAGTGTGAATTTTTATTGAAAGAGGTTGCATTTATAGGGAATATGGTGTTGTGCAATGGTATAAAGATGGATCCTAAGAACACAAAGATGATAAGAAATTAGATTAGGCCCTTAACTTTGATAGATATTAGGAGTTTCTTGGGTCTAGAATCTTATTACCAGAAGTTTGTGAATGGTTTCTCTTCTATTGCTTCCCCTATGAGTAAGTTGACTCAAAAGAAGGTAAAATTTGTTTGGACGGATGAATGTGAAGAGAGTTTTCAAACCTTGAAAGACAAGCTTATTTTCTCTCCTATTGTGGCCTTACCAGAAGAGTTTGTAGTTTATTGTGATGCTTCAAGGATTGGTTTGGGGTGTCTGTTGATGCAAACTGGAAATGTTATGGCATATGCCTCTAGGCAACTTAATGTGCATGAGACAAATTATCCTACCCATGATCTTGAATTGACAGTCGTAGAGTTTGATTTAATAATTTAGCATCATTATTTGTATGGGGTTCATGTCGATGTGTTTATCGACCACAAGAGTCTCCAATATGTGTTCACACAAAAAGATCTAAACTTGAAGCAAATAATGTGGTTATAACTCCTTAAGAATTATGACATAAGTGTGTATTATCATCATAGAAAAATTAGTGTTGTGGCAGATGCTCTAAGAAGATATTCCATGGGTAGCCGAGCTCATATGGATTTTGATAGCAAGGAGGTGGCTACAGAGGTTCACCAGTTGGCTAGGTTAGGGGTTAAGTTGAATGAAGTTGAAAATGGTGGTATAGATATTGTTTATGGTTCTAAATCTTCTTTGATTAAGGAGGTCAAGTTGAGATAAGACCTTCAATCCACTTTGCTAGAGTTGAAGGCCTTAGTAAAAGATGGTAAAGTGGACGTTTTCTCCCAAGGGAGAGATGGTACCCTTAGGTACCAAGGTAGATTGTGTATGCCAAATGTTGATGACATGAGACAGTTGATTTTGAAAAAGTCTCATAATTCATCCTCTTCTATTCACCCCGGTTCCACAAAAATGTACAGAGATTTGAAAGAGGTGTATTAGTGAGGTGGTATGAAGAGAGCTATTGCCAAATTTGTAGTCAAGTGTCACAATTGCCAACAAGTGAAAGCCAAACACCAAAGGTCAGGTGGCATTGCCCAAGAAATTGAAATCCCTACTTAGAAGTGGGAATAGATCAATATGGATTTTATGGTTGGTTTGCGCAAGACCAGGAAACACTTTGATTCTATTTGGGTTATTATTGGTAGGATGACAAAGTCAGCTCACTTTCTACCTATTAAGACAACTTATGGTGTCGAAGATTATACGAAATTGTATATTCATTAGTTGGTTAGTTTGCATGGGGTGCCTTTGTCTATCATTTCGGATCGTGGTGCTTAATTCACTTCACATTTTTGGAGTTCATTCCAAGGGTATCTTGGTACTAAGGTCAAGCTTACCACACTTTTTCATCCTCAAATAGATGTACAAGCCGAAAGGACTAATAAAACTCTCGAGGATATGCTTAGGGTTTGTGTTTTGGAGTTTAAGGGTAGTTGGAATTAACATCTTCCATTTATTGAATTGTCCTACAACAATAGCTACCATACTAGTATTGGCATTGCTCCTTTTGAAGCTTTGTATGGTAGGCATGGTAGATCACCGATTGGGTGGTTTGATGTTGGGGAGATGGCTTTGTTAGGCCCGAATTTGGTTATGGAAGCTTTGGAGAAGGTGAGGTTTATAAGGTAAAGGTTGAAGACGACTCAAAGTAGGCAAAAGTCATATTCCAATTTGAGAAGGATAGATCTTGAGTTTAAAGTTGGTGATTTGGTTTACGTGAAGGACTCACCCATGAAGTGTGTTGTTCGGTTTGGTAAGAAAAGTAAATTAAGCCCATGGTTTGTAGGACCTTATAGAATTTTGTGGAGAGTTGGTAATGTTGCATATGAATTGGAGTTTCCTATGGAGATAGATATGGTTTATCAGGTCTTCCATGCGTCTATGTTGAGGAACTATGTTGGTGACCAAAGTGCCATAGTGCCCTTAGAAGCTTTGGGTATTGTGGGGGATAATTTGACCTATGAGGAGGTCATAGTGGAAATATTAGATAGCAAACTGAAAAGGTTAAGGAACAAAGATGTAACATCCGTCAAGTCCTTTGGAGGAATCAACAAGTTGAAAGTGCCACATGGGAAATCGACACGGACATGAAAAAGCGATACCAATACCTCTTCCACTCTACTCAAGCTAAAGGAAATAAATTGTGTCCCATCTTTAACTTCAAGTCTTAAGTTCCAGCCTCATGCATTTTGCATACTTTCATGTTCACGGTTACAAGTTTATAGTGATTTTTGATATTTGTGTTGTGACTTTTTGAGAATGATGTTTGAGTACATTCATTGCATTTATTTTTGGCTGAAAACTCCATAATTATTTCTGTTACATATGTTTCTTTGACATCCGGGGACAAATATTCTTAAGGGGGAGATATTGAAATTCCCCACATGTGCTTTGAAAAGCCCCATAATCATAATTTCCATATATCTCAAAATCCGTGCGTGATTTCGAAAATTCAATTTCATATCATCGATCAGGGGGAAAAATTGAGTAGGAAATTGGTATAACTTAGATTTTAGAAGACCCGTAAAGAAAAATAATTTTCGCTAATTTTTAATAATCCAGTGTCTATTTGTGCATAGGCCACGACGCTTCTGGGGTGCTGACTAGTGCAAATGTTGTTGCACATTTGGTCCACGTTGTGCCTGAGGAACTAACTAGTGTAATATTTGCCCATTTTCCTTATTTCATCCAAGGGAATTGGTATAATAGTCCCCTGCTTATTTAAACGTGATATCTCTCATACTTAGCCTTTTTTCAACTATATAACTAACAAGACCCTCTCTAAAATCTCTCCAAGACTTTATCAAATCCCTCATTTAAATTCAAGGATTTCAAGTTCCTATTTTGGAACTCAAGGACCTAATCAAAGCTTTAGGTTTCCTTCAAGCTCACTCAAGATAATCAAAGTTTGATGTGTGGGTCTTCATCCATGAGTCCTTTCACCCATGGAGCCCAACCCTCTCTTTTATGAAAATTTGCATGATTTCAAGTTGTATTACTCATGGGTAACTTTTATTATGAAATATGATCATAAATTATGTTGAGGTTTTATCAATTATTGAGATTAGGCGTGATTTGAACTATGAAAACTATGAACTATGACATGATACCAATTTGGGGTTTTTTTACAATGTTGGTGGGTTGATTTTGAATTGACTTTTCTTATCTTGTTATACTCTTGAGTTGCATGATTTTGAACAAGTCTCATGAACCCACCGTGTATTTGATGAAATTACATGGCAAAAATTCTCAAGTTGTTGATGAACGATTACATGATTTACAAGTCAAGTGACTTCATGATAATTAAGGACTTTCTAGCATGTATTTGATTCATGGAAAGTATCTATAATTTTACAAGTGACAAGTTGAGCCCTATTTCAAGTTTATTGCCTCTTCTGAACCATTAATGTCAAGGCAAGTTTTCATGCATGATTATTATCTACTCTCATGCTCAAGTTAGACTCACTAGTAGAGGTCAAGTGTGTTCAAGAGCTACCCATGTCATTTTATCATGTTTCTTGCAAGTTATTAAAGTTATGATTATTTCAAGTATTCCGTGGGATTAGACTTAGTACAGATTAAGGCTTAAGCTGGGGGATCGACTCAAGGGTTCCTTATATAAAGTCTTTAGTCTCTAAACTATGTGCCACCATAGAATTATATATTACCCATTCTATACTAGTGAATCCATCTTGTTTTCATGTTTATCATGTTTTGTTTTCCATGGCAAGTAGAGCACACTTCGCCGGAGTGTGTCATGCCCGGTCACCTATACTGAGGTGATGTCATGCCTTTGATTCCAAGTTGTAGTTGCTTGTTCTATGTCGGTTAAGGTCTCCTACCACATATATATATCATATATTATGCAAGTTGAATGGTCCACATGCATGTTATATTACAAGCATTGTTCATGCATGTCATATTGAGATTGTACCTATTGTCTATATCTTCTGCATTTTGAATATGTTGGATTACATCTTTGTATCATTCCACCCAACATACTTAATACCTTTAAAGCCTAGGGCCTAGACGTGATCGGCGAATGGGGAACTCGAAGGAACCCAAAACAAGCCTCATAGCATATCATTACACATCCTTGGTCGTAGAAGCAATATAAAACAACATAAGAAACATGAACAAGGGAAAATGGGACTAAGGGAGAAAGAGAGAGTTTAATACATAAATAACATAGATAGGTCAAAGCTGAAATGTAATACATAATTTGTCCAACAACACCTCTAAACATAGATACTTAGCGGGGGCCAAGACAAAGCAACCAAGCTCACCCTCATAAGTGAAAATAGCAATAAAGAAGAAGGAATCAATGCATAACATAAGAAATATAGACCAACGTCCCCAGAATTGAGGACTCACCAATAAGCTTAAGTGAAACCGTACTAGCCATGTGGGTGGGGATGCTCATGGGGTTCTGGGTCCTATATGGTCATATCATGTAGGCATAGAGTATGCGTTAGTACATTAGAATGTATTATGTATGTTGAATGCAATGCAACAAGAGATAGGGAATGTAATCAAAATGCATAACAATAGGCAATAGGCATAATATACCAATATGACTTGCACGGACAATGCTTGTAGTAAAACAGGCTTGAAAATATCTATTTTTTCATAGCTTACTTAACAGATTAAGATAACATTATTAGCTTATCCAATTACCTTATACTAGAGGGTGAGAGATATAGCATGAGATCATAACCTCAAATCATACACGAGGGTAAGGAGTACATCTTCATAACCTCATAAAGAGTAATATAACTTCATAGGGAGTAGCATAACCTCATAAAGAGTAACATAACCTCATAGGGAGTAGCATAACCTCATAAAGAGTAACATAACCTCATAGGGAGTAGCATAACCTCATGAAAAGTAACATACCTCATAGGGAGTAGCATAAACTAAAATAGTAACATAACCTCATAGGGAGTAGCATAACCTCATAAAGAGTAACATAACCTCATAAGGAGTAAATTGCATTTGTACATGAGGGTAAGGTGTACAACATACCTCATAACCCCTACATGTAGGAATTGGCCTTGCATTAGAGGGTAAAGCATGTAACATAGTTCAAAACCCCTCCTAGTTGGCTTTCATAATTGACAAGAGCATAAACCTTATATTAAGAATCTAACAGTCATCAACAATTCACAAGAACATAAAAACATGAGAGCCCAACAATTCTCTTGCAATACCAAAGGTGCTTTACATGATTCAAACATATATATTTATTGCTTTCATCCTTATATACATATCTTCCCTTCATATCATCATTTGGTCATCACATACTATGACACCCCGTGAAAATTTATCGAAACGACCCTAAAAGTATTCGTGCGCATAACGTGTCTTCCAAAGCTTTGATAGAAAATTCAAGATTGAATTTGCGTTCACCATGGAAAATTGAGCTGAAAAATGGTCTCGACTTTACTTTAACGTAAAAAAATGCGAATTATTTTTCCCAAAAGAAGCCAAAACAGTAAGGTTTCCACATCAAGGCCACAACGCATCTAAGATGCGGGCAACAGTTGGTTTCTTTATTTGAAATTTTGGAGGAACTGATTTTCACGAAAAATCACAAAAATCAACTGGTGCGCATGGCGCACTAGTGTCTAAGAAACTAAAAATTTTCCTTTGACTTCAGGAAGGTCATTTTCGTCCTTCCTGATATATTCTAAAGTCCCAAAATGAGTATTTAAACCTATATACATTTGAAAGGGTTTTATAACTCCATTTTTTCTTGGGTCTAATCTACATTTTGAGAGAAGGAGAAGAAAAAGAGAGGAGGGTTTCGAGTCTAGGGAAAATTCGTGTAGTAAAATTAAGGATTCTTCAAACCCCAGGTATTTAAGGCTAAACAAAAACATGAGATTGTTCTCCCATGAGCTCCATAAGTGGTCTAGATAGTAAATTGAAGGTTCTTGAATCTAGATGCATGATTTCTTGAATATTTTTTTGAAAATTATATTATTTACATGTATTTTCATACGTTGATGATCATCATAAACTTATTTTCTTGAATTGAATATTTTCATGAGATATTGAACAAACCCTGCTCATCATTTTATTAAAAACTTCCATGAATAAAGATAGGATTGAGTCTAGAGCCTTGGCTGGAAAAATGATTGTGATTGTGATTGTAATTAAGATTAAGATGTCAGAATGATGATTAGTTGGTAGAAATTGATAGTCCTCTGAGTCTCCATAAATAAACTCTAATGACTAGTTTATTGTATTGTTGCTAATGACTGTTCTAAGTCTTGAGCTACTGATTGAGATGTTTTTCATAATGAGAGGGTGAAAATCCTTGTGAGGCTGATTTGAGAAAAGAAGATAGATTATGATTGGATGGATGTTAGTGCTTATGAGCATGCTTAGTCTATAGGAGAAGTATCGAGTACCGAAGAGGGTAAGAGTGAGTCCCATTCGCACTCATAACTACATGTCCATCATAGGTGAGAATTAACCGTGAGCAACAAATGTTTCCTCATTCCTAAAAGTGGACTTAATATTATCTCTATTTTGGATCCAATGATGTATGCCTTCTACCACGACAAGGTATTGGGTGGATGCCGCAACGATATTATTACGTTGTACCATCACCGGCTCATAGGTGATGGGTATAGGTTCGAGAAACTCCTATATAGGATTTCCTGTTGATAGCACTCTGATGTTGATGTAATGGTATAGGGTGATGAATGTGATGGGTCATTTGTCTATTCTTTATTCTTTCTTTAGATGGACATGTGGCATGTTGATTTCTTTCTATATTGAGTTGATTGGTATTGTTATATTATTCTACATGTTTCCGATTTCACTCAGCTATTTTACATACAAGTACATTCCATGTATTGATGTCCCCCTCTTGAACTGCATCATTTCATGATGTAGATACATGACCTGGAGATCGTCAGTAGGCGTACTATTGAGATTGGAGATGTTTAGCTAAGTTGGTGAGCTTCCCTTACTTTCGGGGAATTCATTATGTTTATTTTCATATTGCCTTAGAGTTAGACTGACTAGCTTCATTTTGATTGAGGTAGCCATGGGTTTGTCATTGGCACCACTTGATAGTGATAAAGGCTTCATAGAGTAGAGTCGATTGTTGATGTAAGACTGTGAGCTAGTTCTCGCTACTAGCCTTTTTTTTATAATATTTACATATATATATGTATTTGAGAATTGATGATGATGTTCCCATATATCCCTTGATGTCTTCCACTGATAGTAGATTGTATGACTAAATAAATGTGATGAGGCCAAGTGGTTCACTTGGGACTAGCAATATTCTCTGAGTGCCGATTACGACTAGGGTACCCTCCCGAGGAATAACAAACTTGGTATCAGAGCACAAATTCAAGTGTCCTAGGGAGTCTATGAAGCCGTGTCTAGTAGAGTTCTTATTATTGGTGTGAAGCATGCCACATCCGTAATAGGGAGGCTATGGGACATTAGGAAAAGTTTCTCTTCTTTCAGAGTCTGTATAGTGCAATAGAGCTACTTACTGAGGAGTCTATGACTATTGGAGTGTCACTTTAATCCTTTCGACTATGCCTCATTCATAAGGTGATAGAGTTGGTGATGATCAAACTCGTATCGATGAGATCCCTAGAATAAGTAACCCGAATGGTAGAGAGACTGCACTAAGTATGAGAGAAGCCAACTAGTATGCTAAGTTGATTTACTAGGAAGAGTGTGCTACTTCTCAGATGAATCGTGCACTTGAGTTATCTCTAGATATACCAAGACCCTCTTATTCAAAAGTTGCCCCCGAAGTTTCTCATGAGTGGGAGAAAGTTATGTGTCCAAAGAGTTTTGTGCTAACACCTAAGAGTGAGATATGAGGTCTTATAAGCCCTGAGTAGAATTTAATCATTCTAGAGTTGGAAGGATGATAATAGAAGGAAAGGGACGAGATAGCAAGAGTGATGATTGCTTTAGGTTTCTAGTTAGAGATAGGTAGCTATTTAGGAATTTGAGAAGGGAGGAGTCGATAGCCATAGGATTGATGGAAAGGTGATAAGTACTCTATGATTACCATGATGAGATAAGGTGCAGAGTGGGAGAGAGGTAGTGTCAGAATGTGATAGAGCATGTTCAAACTAGAAGGAAGTGCATGTTGATGTGTTGTAGTATTCATACTATTGTGGGTGAAGTGTAGTTCTTGAATAGAGGGAAAGAGTGCTTTTAATATGCTGGAATAGATCTAAGTTAGGCTTGTGATTGTATGGGAGAGTTCATGAGATCCATGGAGCGATAAATTTAACTAGATGAGTAGGTATAGTGGAAAGGGAGTAGTAAATGATTTGTGGAGAGGGGATGTGATCATTAATTCCTCGTTAAGAGATTATAGCAAGATCATGTGAGCATTAGTTTCCAGGCGGGATAGATGATCAACAACCTGGTTCTCGCTCCCCCCATGACCCTTGATCTGAATGTTGAACTCTTGGAGCAATAGGATCCATCTGATCAGACGCAACTTGGCACCCTTTTTATTGAACAAGTACTTTACTGCCATGTGTTTTGTGAACACCACCACTTAGGTCCCCACCAAACAGTCTCTGAACTTATAAAATGCATACACCAATGCTAGCATTTCTTTTCCGGTAATTATGTAACTACTCTATGCTGCATCCAAGGTCTAGCTGGCATAGTAATTGGAATGGAAAACTCTGTCTCTGTGCTGCCCCAATACTGCACCCATAGCTTGGCGTCATACATTTCCTCAATTGGGAGACCCGAATCAGGTGCCACCAAGATCGGAGCCTCCACTAACATCTTTTTTAACATTTTGAATGCCTACAAACAAGATTCATCAAAGTGAAATGATACCTGTTTCTCTAACAGGGCACACATAAGCTTCGTTATCTTTGATAAGTCTTTAATAAACCTGCGGTCCAAACCCGCGTGTCCCAGAAAACTCTGGACTCGCATGACTGTAATCGATGGTGGCAGCTTGTTGATCACCTTGATCTTTCCTTTTTCTACCTCCAACCCCTTGTTTGACACTTTGTCGCCTAATAATATTCCCTTATTAACTAGGAAGTGACATTTCTCCCAGTTAAGAACGAGGTTAGTCCCCTTACATCATGCTAGACTTTGTCCAAATTCTGCAAGCAGCTCCCAAAAGATTCACCGAAAACAGAGAAGTCATCAATGAAAACCTACACAAAGTTCACCACCATGTCATGGAATATAGACATCATGCATCATTGGAAGGTGGTTGGTGCATTGCACAAACCAAAGGGCATACATTTGAAGGTATATATCCCATATGGACATGTGAAGGTTGTCATTTCTTGGTCTTTGGGTTCAATAGTTATCTGGTCGTACCCTAAGTACCCATCCAGGAAGTAATAGTACTCATGCTCAACAAGTATGTCTAGGATCTGATCTATGAAAGGCACGGGTAATGGTCTTTCTTAGTGGTATCATTCAATTTTCTGTAGTCCATGCAGATTCGCCACCCCATCACCGTTCTAGTTGGAATTAGCTCATTGTTTTTATTGGTGACAACCATCATCCCGCTCTTCTTAGGGATATATTGTATAGGGCTAACCCATTTATTGTCTAATATGGGGAAGATGATCCCCGTATCCAACCACTTTATCACCTCTTTCTTCACTACCTTCTTCATAATTGGATTCAACCTCCTATACAGGTGGGCCACTGGCTTGTGACCCTCTTCCATGAATATTCTGTGCATGTGTAGGTCTAGGTTGATGCCATGGATTTCAGACATCTGCCACCCTATTACTTGCTTTTGTACCTTTAGCACCGCAAGAACAGCCTTTACCTGGGCTGCAGTCAATGATCCAGAAAAGATTATAGGTAATATATTATTGTGACCGAGGAATACATACTTGAGATGTGATGGTAACTACTTCAACTCCAATTGAGGAGCCTCCTCAACGGAGTGTTTTGGTGGTGGTCCCAATAACTTGTATAACAAATAATTCATCTTCTTAGCATACTCATATTGTGAGTATTTAGCACCCTCTTAATTTTTTAGGATTCAACATCATCCACTAGCCCTTGATTCAATAGCACCTTAGCTAGTGGATTATCAATATCAACCTAACTCACATCAATTGCAGTGTCTATCACTGTGATAACTGCCAGATCTTCATACGCAATTCGTAGCTTAATAGCCTTATATACATTAAACGTTTCCACTTTATTGTCGGCTCTAATGGTGAGCCTTCCTACTGCAACATTGATCAATGCCCCTCTTGTAGCTAGGAACGGGCGCTAGAGTCTGAATAGGACCTCAGAGTCCGACTCAAAATCTTGAATGATGAAGTCCATGGGGAAAATGAGATACCCCACTTGGATGATGATATCCTCAATAACTCCATTGGGCCTAGCCACAGACCAATCTGCCAGCTTTAACATAATGGTGGTCGGCTTCGGCCTTCCAAGCCCTAACTTCAGGAACAAAGAAGTGGGCATGAGGTTTATGCTCCCTCCCAGATCACATGAGCCCCTAGTGTTTAGATGACTCCCAATAGTTACTTGCATAATGAAGCTTCCTAGATCTTTTAACTTCACAGGAAAGTGTGGTCTATTGAGAATTTAGGAGCTACAAGCCTCTTTTAATGCCACAGTCTCATACTCAGCCCACTTCGTTTTGTTAGCAACAATGTCCTTAACTTATTTGGCTTATTTCGGGATTCCCTGAAAAACATCAATCAGTGGTAAGTTAATCTATACCTTTTCTTGCTTCTCGATGAATTTCTGAGTGCAATCATCCTCTTTCTTCTTCTTGAGCTTTTGTGGGAATGGAGGAGGAGGTTTTGGCAATGGACTTGCCTCTTTAGTGCTTGGTCTATGATTGCCAGCCTTATTTTTCTTTGTAGATTCCTGATCATCCCTTTTTTTCTTCTTGGGAACCAATTTAGTTAAAGGCCTTTTACTCGTTGTGCTAATCGCATTGACCTACTTTAGGTTGGGATCAGTGTTTCCAGGTAGGTCCCCTTGAGGTCTGGAATTTTTTGAGCTGGCCAACTATCCCAACTACTTCTCTACGTTCTGCAGAACCTGCTTGTGCTTCTGAATCTCCTTTTCTTACCTATTTTGGTTTGCCAAGATCTAACTCAACACCTCACTATCCGTCCTGGTGTTTGGATTGGCTTGTCTTGCAGGCTGCTGGGCTGGCTGATTCTGATATGCATTTCCACCCTATGGTCTTTGCTGAGGTAGCGCATGATTCTGTTGATTGCCACCCAAGAGAAGTTTGGGTGGTTCCTCCAATTCAGGTTATATGTGTTCCTAAATCCTTGATATCCCCCTCTGTTACCATTGCTGACAAAGTTTACTGCCTCTGGATTAACTCTGCATGATTCAACCGTGCGATCTCCTCCATCACAAACATCACACCAGCAAGGTTTTTACTGGTATTATACCATATTGACGGGGCTTGTTGTTGACCCCTTGCTACGAGTGCTTGTTGTTACAGACCCGAAGCCAAATCATTAAAGTTAGTGGTCATCATTTCGACATAGTCATCATTTGAGCCCGTAGGCTCATTATTGCATCAATTTCTAATACCATTGCCTGCTTCTGAACTAATGGTCGACTCGATCCTCCACTCTATTCTAGGTTTCTTGAAGCAATTCTGCTGAGAAAAGCATACAATTTATCGTATGTCTTCTCCAATGCTTACCACCTACAGCTGAATTAAGAAGAATCTTGGTATTGGATTCCAAACATTCAGTGAAGGTATGGACCAGTACATCATTAGCCTGACGATGATGTGGTTAATTGATTAATAGAGTTTTGAACCTTTCCGATGAATGATACAGATCCTCCCCAGGCCTCTCCTTGAAACTCAAGATCTCACTTGTAAGTTTGGATGTCTTGCCAAAGGAGAATAATTGAGTGAGAAACTTATAAGCCATATCATCCCAAGATTCTATGGAGTTTGGCGGCTCAATCTGCAACCACCTCTTGGATTCTCCCAACAGCGAAAAGGGGAAGAAGGTCATCCTCATATAGTCATGGTTCACACCCGTAGGAATGCAAGTATCCGCAATCTTAAGAAAATTTTGAAGATGAACTTGTGGATCTTCATGAGGAAGCCCCATGAACTGTCCAGTAGAGTGTAATTACTGGACCATATTCTGTATGAGCTCCCACCGCCCACTACGCTCAGGCTTGACAAAACAGCTAGTGACATTGGTGGTTCTCGGGATTTCTACATGCCTCACTAGCCTCTGTGCCGGCAGTGCATCAGCAGTAGGTGCTAGTGATGTAGGTTGGTTGTTGTTTGCCATGTTTTCCACAATAGGATCAACCTCCACCTTCTTGCTCCTCCTACTCTACGAGTTTAATTGGCAGTGTTTTTAATAAAACCACTACTCTCCTCTTGGATTGATGAAAACAAGAGTCCTAATCTTCCAGCTTCTTTATTATTACCCACACTAAAACACCACTAAGATCAAGTGTAGACAACACCACAAAAGAAGACAACTTTGATAATCAACCAATTCGCGTCAAATCCCAGTAACGGCACCAAAAACTTGTAGTTCCTAGCACAAGCAAATGTACATGGTCCCACAAGTAATATAGTGGCCTTAATTAAAGAGCCGGGTTATCGAACCCAAAGGATTTGAATATAATTAGTAATAAATCAAAGTTATCACGCTTATGGTGCTTTTATTAAAAAGAGTTTTGGGTTTAAGTAAAATAAATTTTAAAGAACAAATCCCTAATAAACTAATCTAACTTTTACGAAAAGATATCAATTGACAGGCAATTCTAGGGTTGTAACCTTTACGACATTGTCCAATCTTAACAATGTCTATCTATGTCTAGTTTCCTGATTATTGATTCATAGGGTTTAATTTACCTGATGTGGGGTTGCACGCCTCTGCCATCCTACCGTTATTGACTGCTAACTACATCATTGAGCGGGGATAGACATACCAATAAAAATGGATTAATGCTATCTTCCCGTATATGAACCAAGCAAGGTGTAAGGGTAGTTTTCACTGGTCTCGCTTACACAAATCAACCTAGTTTCCTAGTGTTGAACAAGCTCCCTATGCATGAGCTGTCTCGTGTGACTTGAAGCCCCATCTCTCTAAATAGAAAAAAATGCATTTATTGTGTTCTATCCACTCCAACATCTCTCAAATACAGAGTGAACAACTAATTTACTCCCTAGTTGATCAGCCTATGAAGTATAGGTAAAAACAATATTAGAATAATCAAAAGAAACCATTCATAGATTGTCAAAGTCAAGAACTACACATTATCTTTGGCTACAACCTAGAATATGGAGATTTAGCCTCTCATTTACGTGAAATACATCATGAATGAATTGGTAAACATCAAAAATGAAAGTCTAAAGATTAACTAACCAAAATACTATGGAAAAGAGTTCTCCATCATCCCTGTTGTAGTTATTGCATAAAACAGAATGTAAAAATCTAAAGTCTAAGATAGAATAATAATAAAAATCTCGTAATTCGACTTTTTTGCACCAGGTCCTCAAGTCCGCGATACAGACCCCTTGTTTTTCCAACTTTTTGCCTAAATTGCTAATTGGACAATTTTGTACATCTTTTGCACAGGTCTGTGACGCGGACCTTTCACAATTTTCAGTTTTGTGCCTTTTTTGCATTTTTCAGCTTCCACAACCTTGTTGCCAGGTCTGCCATGTGGACTTTTGGTCTTTTGGCTGCATGTACAGACTTTTCTCCTTCACATTTCAGGCTATGTTCCTCCCTCAATTCCGGGTTTAGCTCCGATCATTCCAATCAAAGTAAAATCCTGCAAAAACATAATCAACAGGCGCACTCGGCCCTACATTAGCAAAACAAGAGAAAAATACACTCAAACACCTAGAATCGATAAATTTTCCCGCTGAATAATCTTTATTTATGGGAATTATTGGCTAATTAGGCGTACAAATACGCCTAAGAACACTACCCATAGACATCCACTTAGAGAATCAAACACAACATTAGCCTTAACTGAGGTGATAATACACACTCATATCATAATCATTAAGGAGCTCTAACCACCTTCTTCTTATCTACAATTCACATTTACCATATTTAACAAATAACCTCTTATCCCCCAAGATTTGCAACACTACCCCTAAATGATTTATAAGCTCTAAAGAAATCGATACTTCGTCACTAGAGACCACCACAAACATGTCAAAGTAGGGTTTGAAGACCCTATTCATGAAACACATAAACATTTTTCAATCCAAACAACTTCACCACAACTCAAAATGCTCTCTCCAAGTCTGAAAAGACATGTAAGGATATCTCCTACCCTCATCCTCACTTCGGGACAAAACCCAAATCTAAGATCAATCTTAAGGAAGTGACTAGCCCACTGTAGTTGACTAAATAGATCATTTATCCTTAAGCATCATATTACAACCTTACGGGTTCTACACTCATTGGCAACATGATATGCATATAGCCAAACGACCCCGAGACCTCCAACCCATCAAGCCAAGTTTAACAAAGATCGCAAGATAAGACTCAATGCAATAAGAACATTAGCCAACCCTTATAGACCTTCTAGACACAATGGACTCACATAACCATCCGGGACACACAAGAATCTTACTAGCAACAAAGGAATAATGAAAGAAATAGTGAACCCCAGAACTATAAAAGCGTGAACAACAAAATCAAGAAAACCCTTATCATACTGGTAGCATCATCGGGTACCTCATCCCCTCCTTGCCTCCTTTGAAGAGCATACAACAGATTAGGCCTTGGACCCCTCCCTTGATCAACATCACCCACTTAACCCTTGTATTGAGCATATGGACAATCCGAAAATTTGTGCACCATTTCGCCACACCCGAAGCATGCACTCGTGTTCCTCCAATGTATGCCACCATGTTTCCTCCAACATTTTGGGCATCTAGGATGAGCAACCTCTCACCACCTTTTTGGATCCTTGGGTTGGGTACCGGCACCCGTTGCCGATAAGGCCCAGGAGAACCAATCTGTAACTATGCGTTTACTGTACGTTTCTACCTTTAGACTGCCTTAAAGTAGATAAACAAATGATAATAAGCCAAAGGAAATGCATATGACTAGGCCGTTGGGGCCACGGTGTCTAAAGTACGAACCATGACTTTACCTTTACTTTACATAGTCTATAAAGCCTCTAACTAAAGAGAAAACATCTGAAAAGGGTCGGGACAGGCCCCGCCTCAACCAACTATACGATATAAACATAGATCTAGACATATGCAAAGCCCCGAAGTAACCTGGAGCTTGATGACAACAGCTAAATATCCTGTACTCCTACTGGGGAGATTTACTAGCACTTGTACCTGCAGCATGAAATGCAGGTCCCCCGTAAGAGACGTCAGTACGAGATAATGTACTGAGTATGTAAGGTAGGATATATTGTATATAAAGTAACAACTTAATGAAACCATGCATCTGTAGAAGATCGGGGGCCACCCTTAGTTATACTGTGGAATC
>JAABOM020000075.1:7478658-7528525 GCA_011800125.2 Solanum clarkiae | reverse complement strand
TTGTGGTCTTCATTGATGATATTTTGATCTATTCACATAGTAGGGAGGAGCATATGAGGCATTTGAGGGTTGTGTTGCAAAGGTTGAGGGAGGAGAAATTGTATCCCAAATATGATAAGTGTGAATTTTGGTTGAAGGAGTTTGCATTCTTAGGTTACGTAGTGTCGGGTGATGGTATAAAAGTGGATCCTAAAAAAACAAATGTGATTAGAAATTGGCCTAGACCATCGACCCCGTTGGATATTAGGAGCTTCTTAGACCTAGTGGATTATTACAGAAGGTTTGTGAATGGGTTCTCCTCTATTGCTTCCCCTATGACAAAATTAACTCCAAAAAAGGTTAAGTTTGCGTGGACCGATAAATATGAGAGGAGCTTCAAAACATTGAAAGACAAGCTTGTGTCCGCTCCTATATTGTCACTACCGGATGGTATTGAGGGATTTATGGTCTATTGTGATGCTTCTCGGGTTGGATTGGGTTGTGTGTTAATGCAAAATGGTAAGGTCATAGCTTATGCTTCTAGACAACTCAAGGTGCATAAAAGAAACTACCTACCCATGATCCAGAGTTAGCCGCCATTGTGTTTACACAAAAGATTTGGCGTAACTACTTGTATGGGGTGCATGTGGATGTGTTCGTCGACCATAAGAGCCTCCAATATGTCTTCACTCAAAAGGATATCAACTTGAGGCAAAGGAGATGGTTGGAACTTCTTAGAGACTATGATATGAGTGTGCATTATCATCCGGGTAAGGCAAATATGGTGGCGAATGCATTGAATAGGGTGTCTGTGGGTAGCCTAGCCCATGTTGATGATGGTGGTAAGGAGATGGCTAGGGAGGTGCATCAATTGACTAGATTGGGGGTTAAGTTGGAAAAGGTTGGTGATGATGGTGTTGTGGTTGTTGATGGTTCTTAGTCCTCTTTGTCTTATGAGATCATAGCAAAGCAAGATCTTGACTCCTCCTTGCTTTAAAAATGAAGGCCTTGGTGAAAGAGGGCAAAGTAGAGGTTTTCTCCCAAGGGGGAGATGGGACCCTTAGGTACTAAGGTAGGTTGTGTGTGCCTTGTCTTGATGATTTGAGGGAAAAATCCTTGATGAGGCCCATAATTCTTGTTATTCTATCCACCCTGGTTCCACTAAAATGTATAGAGACTTGAGGGATGTGTATTGGTGGGGAGGCATGAAGAGGGATATTGCCAAGTTTGTTTCCGATTGCCATAGTTGCCAACAAGGCAAAGCCGAACATCAAAGTCTGGTGGCCTAACCCGAGACATAGAGATTCCCGCTTGGAAGTTGTAGGTGATTGATATGGATTTTGTGGTTGGGTTGCCCAAGACTAGAAAAGGTTTTGATTCCATTTGGGTTGTGGTTGATAGGATGACAAAATCGGCCCACTTTCTATTGGTTAAGACCACCTATGGGACTAAAGAGTATGCAAGGTTGTATATCCATGAGTTGTTGAGGTTGCATGGGGTTCTTTCTTCCATCATATCGGATCATGGTTCACAATTCACTTCACATTTTTGGAGGTCCTTTCAAAGGGGTCTTGGAAGAAAAGTTCACCTTAGTATGGCCTTTTACCCCCAAACGGATGGCCAAGCCGAAAGAACCATTCATACACTTGAGGATATGCTAAGGGATTTTGTATTGGGTTTGAGGGGTAGTTGGGATGACCATCCCCCTTTGATTGAGTTTGCCTACAACAATAGCTATTCACTCTAGCATCGGTATGGCTCCTTTTGAGGCTCTTTATGGGAGACGTTATAGATCATTGATTGGTTTGTTTGAGGTCGGAGAGGTGGCTTTATTGGGACCGGATCTGGTTATAGAGGTTCTTGAGAAGGTTAGGATGATTAGGTAAAGGTTAAGAATAGCCCAAAGTTGTCAAAAATCTTATGCCGATGTGAGAAGAAGAGACCTTGAATTCAAAGTGGGTGATTGGATTTATTTGAAAGTTTCTCCAATGAAAGCTGTAGTCCATTTTGGTAAAAAGGGGAAGTTGTGTCCAAGATTTGTTGGTCCTTATGAGGTCTTGAAGAGAGTTGGCAAGTTAGCTTATGAGTTGAAGTTTCCTAGTGAAATGAATTTGGTTCATCCGGTGTTTCATGTCTCTATGTTGAGAAAATGTGTTGGTGATCCTAATGTTATTGTGCCTCTTGATGTTGTGGGTATTGTTGAGCATAACTTGACCTATGAGGAGGTTCCAGTTTAGATTGTGGATAGGCAAGTGAAGAGATTGAGGAACAAAGAGGTGGCATTCGTTAATATCCTTTAGAGAAACCAACAAATCAAAAGTGCTACTTGGGAGGCCGAAGTGGACATGCAAAAGCGATATTCTTATATTTTTCACTCCACTCAAGCCTAAGATACTAATTCTAAGTCACCTATGTGATTACAAGTCTTATGATTCAGCCCCTATATCATTCATATGCATTCATGTGTAAGTTGGTAAGCTTATGATAATTTTACATTTATGTTGAGATTTTGGAAGTGGTGTTTTAAATGTAATGTTGCATTCTTATTGGGGCTATCTTTTCTTGTACGTCTCTTTCACATTCGGGGATGAATGTTCCCAATAGGGAGATATTGAAAAGACCCCAAAAAATTGCCCGAAAATGTGCCTCAGAATTCTCAAAATTTTAAATTCCATATATGTCAAAATCCATGCGCAATATCAAAAATCTGACTTCATATTCTTGTTCAAGGGGTCAAAATTAGGCGAAAATGTCTAACTCCGATTTTAGAGCAAACAAATCACAATTTAAAATTTCCAAAATATTAATTTCTAGAGACGATCTGCGACAGCACCGCGATGCACAGCTGTCGCGGACATGTGTTAGTTTGGCCTCCGTGATAGGTCTATGTAATGGACCTTCGTATTTTGTTGCCAGTGATTTCTATCTCAGTCCAAGGCTTTGGGGTCTTGGGCCTAAGTGTTCCAAACCGTGTTTTTACCTATGCTTAGCCTTATTTCATCCTCATATCATCCTAAACATTCCCCAATACTCACTAAAACACTTAGCCATATTTTAACTCCCAAATTCGAGTCCTAAACCCTCATCCCAAGCTAAGGTTCTCCTTCAAGGTTCTTCTTCAAGTTTTAAGTCTCCATCTCCAATCTTCACCAAGTTCATTTCTAAGCTAAGGTATGTGGATTTCTTTCATGGGTTCCTTTCACCCATGATACCAAAGCCTCCCTTTACTCAAATTGCAGGATTTAAAGTTGATTTACAAATATGTCTTGCTTATTATGAAATTCACTGCACACTATGTTAAAGCTATATAAAGTTGTGATTGTTTTGCTATGTTTTGAGCTATAAATCTTTCATCTAATGTAAGATTTGAGGAGGGTTTTGATTTATATTTCTTAATGGTGTTGCAAGGTGTTGATTGATGGTTTTACAATAGATTTTCTTGCATGATTTCATCTCTATATTTCATGGTTTTATACTAGCACTACACACCCTCTAAATGTGATAAAATGTCCGGATAAGGTTTCTTGAGGAGTTGAAGGTCCAAAGCATGAGATATGATATGAATGACTATATGATGATGAAATGAGCTTATGTATATGACATACTCTAGATAAAGTGTTGCATTAAACCAAACCTGATCCGGGAGACCAAGGTGGGGGTTTGTACTCATCAACCATTTTATCCTCTAAAAATGAGGTGTAACTTGGGCAACATCAGATACTCAGAAACTTCAAGATTCTGGAGTCTTTCATGAGGGGAAATTACAACTCGTACAATAATCCATTGGCCATAAAAGCCACTTATGAACAAGAAAACTCAGTTACCTGAGTTTCTAATCTCATCACAACGGATCCCAAATAACTTTTTCAATAAGTATTCTACCAACATCAAAGCAAAACACACACACACACATGATTTACATACCACAACCATTACCCCCAACATGTGCTACAACACATATACCCCATCGAAAATGATTGCATATGTTTACCCTACAATTCCGACCATGTATGATCAATTTCAACAAAATGATACACCTATGTCATCACCCACCAATTAACTAACAAAATGAATCAATGACACATGGGGGGTGAATCAATAGGCACAAACAACTATTCAAAACATGTAATCAAGGCAACAATACCCAATTTCTGATTTAGACAATTATTAATACATGGGCTGCCTAATTTCTATTAACACATATTAATCATCAAACATCGATTTCGTGTCCCTAACTTTTATTCCCAACACATTATCCAATTCAATTGTACAAGGCAAGGCAAATTAAAGGTTTTGAATTAATCAAAAACTTACTAAGATTTGTGATTAAGTTGAAGAATATAAAGGAGGTGAAGGGGCACTAAACCCTAGGTGGCCGAAAGTCACCAGAAAATGGGGTCTTTGTTGCAGTCGGCGGTCGAATTGACAAGGGGGAGGGGTTGGCCGAGTTGATTTTGTTAATTAGGTTAAGAACGGGGTCAAAATAATTTGACCACATTATTTATACCTTGATCGGGTCAACTGAGAAGTTAATGGGCCTGGACTATATAAAACCCCGATTAAGGGTCGTAGAGTATTTTACGGTCCGTAAATCATGGTTTCATAGAGCATCCAAACCCTAGATTTCAGGACTAGGTTTCACGGACCGGTTTAGAGTCATAAAGTCATTTAGGGCTCATAAAGGTTGGTTGTAGAAATCTCGACACATAGAAAACTTTCAGGGAACTGACCTGGGATCCACGAGCCCCATTCATGACCCGTAGTTTTATCTAAGGATCACAAAGTTGGCTCGTGGACTGCAATGCATGATTTCTTTGCTCACTAAAAATCTCTACGAGGTGATTTATGGGTTGTAAAGTGTTTTACAGCCTGTAGACCTAGTCGTAGAGATGCTTTCTAATGTTCTTCTCAACCAAAAATGGCTACTTCAGTCTTGTACTTGCATATTCTTCATAGAACATACTGTTACCGTATGTGTATCTAGCCCAATGTCAGAAATTACAATCAAAATACAAGAAAACAAACTACTTATGAATCCAAAAACTAAAAATAAACATATAACTACACTATTACATCAAAAACCTTAGGTTGCCTCCCCAGTGGCACCTGATTTATTGTCGCGGAACGACTTGGAAAAATTGGTTACTCAGACTTCACCAATTGCCCAGACTTCATTCTTCAGATCATATGGATGTTTCGTGGCCTGACAGATATTGAAGACAACCTCTTCATTGTTTAATCAAAACTTGAGTTGGCCGGCTTTCATATCCATTTGTCACGACCCAAGCCTAGGGCCTAGATTTGACACGACGAATAGGGAATCCGAAGTGACCCCAAAAAAGAATCTTAGTATATCAATCACACATCCTTAGTCGTGGAAGCAATATATGTATTACAAGATATAAATAAAAGGGAAACGGGACTAAGGGAAGTCTTGATATTCATAAAATCAATAAAAGAGTCAAGCAGATGGCATAAATGCATCCTAGTATCCAACAAAACCTCTAACTTGGAATGGAGTGGGAGCCAAGACACTTTCCAGGCTCACCCTCATAAAAACAAGTGTTCAACATAAAAAGTATCGACATAGCAAGAGTAAATTAGATATTGTCCTCGGAATTGAGGACTCACCAATGTTTTTCTCCAAAGTACCGAGCTAGCCACGTGGAGGAGGATGATCAAAAGGAGCTCCAGTCCCTACATGGTAATATCATGTAGGCATAGAGTATGCATTAGTACGTTTGAATGTACTAAGTCTGTGGGGTGCAATGCAACAAAGGCATAATCCAATATACTCAAAGTGCATAATCATAAACAATGGATATATAATCTCAATAAGGCAATGCATGATCAATTCTTATAGTAAAACATGCTTGTAAATCATTCAACTTGCATAATATACCATACATATGTGGGAAGACACCTTAACCGACATGAGTAAGACCAAGCGAGCTTCAACTTAGAATCCTAATGAATACCCCTCATCGGTAAAAAGGTGGTTTACTTACCAAGGTAAGCCATACTTCACCTTATGGGAACACATCCCATTTCATACGAAGTAACCCTCCTTATGGGAACATGACACATTTCGGAAAGGATTTCATGATAAAGTGCACTAGATGGATCCATTAGTATAGCAAGGGTAATATTCATAATCCTATGGTGGCACATAGTTTGACGAAAGGAGTATGGACCCTTGAAGATAGTCCACGCCGGCATCCAATCCATCGGTGCTAAGTCTAACCTCACAGAATACTTAAAATAATCATAATTTAATCATAACATGAATAGCTTGTAAGATCATGACTTGAGTAGCTCATAAACATGGTTGACATCTAGTAGTGAGCCTAACTTGAACATGAGATAGGTCATAATCATACATGAACCCTTGCTTTAAAATTAATAGCTCACAAGAGGTAAAAAAAATCTTGAAATAGTGCTAAACCTGATACTTGCAACATCATAGATGTTTTTCATGAATTCAATACATGCTTGAAGCCCTTAATCATCATATCATCACTTAACTTGTAAATCATGTAATAGATCATCAATAACTTAAGAATTCTTGTCATGTCATTTTATAAAACACATGGTGGGTTCATGATACTTGTTCAAAATCATGCAAATCAAGAGTGAAATAAGATGAATAAACTCAATGCAATTCATCCTACCAACACGTGGGGAAGCCCTCATGTAGGGTACCTTGAAATCCATCACAAAAGTTCATGATAATTCATAGTTTCATAACTCAAAACATGCATAATCTCAATAGACATAATCAATTCATGGAATAAAATTGAAATAGACATTCATGCATAATCAATCAATACTTGGTAAAATCCCAACATGATTTATGTTCATATTTCATAGTAAGAGATACCCATAGGTAATACAACTTGAAAACATGCAATTTTCATAAAAAGAGAAGGTTGGGATCCATGGGTGAAAGGACATATGGATGAAGACCCACATACCTTAACCTTGAATTCCTTGAGGTGAACTTGAAGTGGACTTAGAGCTTGAAATGAGTCCTTGAATCCCAAAATTGAGCTTGAAATCCTTAGATTTGAATGAGAGAATTGATAAAGTCTTAGAGAGATTTTAGAGAAGGTTTTTGTGAGTTATAGAGTTAAAAAATGGATAAGTATGGATGATTTCATGTTTAATTGGGCATGGGGCTATGACCTCAGTGGCCATGGTGAATTAAGAAAATCAAGGAAAATAATGCATTGGTCCGCATCCCTGGTGCGTTGCGGCCAGGGCGCTAAATTCAAAATTAGCAAAAATTATTTTTCACTACAGGTCCTCAAAAATCTGGGTTATATCTATTTCCCACTCAATTTTTCCTCTAATCGAGAATATGAAGTCAGATTTTCAAAATCACGCATGGATTTTGAGATATAAGGAAATTACGATTATGGGACATTCTGAAGCACATGAGGGGCGTTTCAATATCTTCCCCTTGGGAAAATTCATCCTCGAATGTCAAAGAAATATGCATAAGAGAATTAATTATGAATATTTTAGACCGACATAATTGCAACAAATGCATTTAAACATCATTTTCAAAAATCTCAACATGAATGTCAAAAAAATCACCATAAACTTCTTACCATAACCATGAATGCATGCAAAATGACATGAGGGATTAAACTTAAGACTTGAAATCATATGGGGACTTAAATTATTACCTTCAGCTTGAGTTGAGTGGAAGAGATATAGGTATCGCTTTTTCATGTCCACTTCGGCTTCCCATGTGGCACTTTCAACTGGTTGATTCCTCCAAGGATCTTGATGGAAGTTACATCTTTTTTGGTCAACCTCTTCACTTGTCTATCCAAAATCTCCACCGGGACCTCCTCATAGGTCAAATTATCTTCTAAAACACCCACAACTTCTAAGGGCACTATAGCACTTGGATAACCCACACACTTCCTCAACATAGACACATGGAAGACCGAATGAACCATGTTCATCTCCCTGGGCAACTTTAACTCATATGAAACTTTATCAACTCTCCTCAAAACTCTATAAGGACCCACAAACCTTGGGCTCAATTTCCCTTTCTTGCCAAACCAGACCACACCCTACATGGGTGAGACTTTCAAGTAAACCCAATCATCAACCTCAAACTCAAGTTCTCTTCTTCTCATATCGGAGTAGGACTTTTGTCTACTTGGGTTGTCTCCAACCTCTCCCTTATCAAACTCACCTTCTCCAAGGATTCCACAACCAAATCTAGACCTAGCAATACCACCTCCCACACATCAAACCACCCAACGGAGGATCTACAATGCCTACTATATAAAGCATCAAAGAGGGCATTCCAATGTGTGAGTGGTAGCTATTGTTGTAAGAAAAGTCAATAAGTGGAAGATGTTCATCCCAACTACCCTTAAACTCCAAAACACAAGCTCTAAGCATATCCTCAATAGTTTGGATAGTCCTTTCGGCTTGGCCATCCATTTGAGGATGAAAAGTCATGCTAGCTTGACGTGGTACCATGATCTCTTTGGAAAGACCTCCAAAAGTGAGAAGTAAATTGAGCATCACGATCCGAAATGATAGACAATGGCACCCCATGCAATCTAACCAACTCATGAATATACAACTTGGCGTAATCTTCGATACTATAAGTGGTTTGGACCAGTAGAAAATGAGCCGACTTCGCCATTCTATCCACAACAACCCAAAAAGAGTCAAGATGTCTCCTAGTCTTAGGCAACCCAGCCACAAAATCCATGTTGATCTCTTCCCACTTCCAAGTAGAAATCTCTATGTCTTGGGCTAGGCCACCCATCCTTTGATGTTCGGCTTTCATGTGTTGACAATTGTGACATCCAGATATGAACTTAGCATTATCTCTGTTCATATCATACCACCTGACCAATACGCCTCCCTCAAGTCTCTATACATCTTTATGGAACCGGGGTGAATAGAATAAGATGAATTATAGGCCTCCATCAAAATCAACTCTCTCAAATCATTAACATTAGGCACACACAACCTACCTTTGTACCTAAGGGCACCATGTCCCCCTTGGGAGAAAACCTCCACTTTACCACCCTTCACCAAGGCCTTCAACTCTAGTAAGGCAGGGTCACGGTATTGTTTTGACCTGCCTTCATCAATCAAAGAAGATTTAGAACCATCAACAACCACTACTAAACCATTTTCAACTTGATCCAACCTAATCCCCAACCTAGCCAACTGGTGAACTTTTTTTGCCACCTCTTTGACTACCGATGGACACTATATTAGCTTTGTCGGGATGATAATGCACACTCATACCGTAATCTTTAAGGAGCTCTAACCACCTTTTTTGTCTCAAGTTAAGATCTTTTTGCGTGAATACATATTGGAGACTCTTATGGTTGGTAAACACATCAACATGAACCCCATTCAAGTATTGATGCCAAATTTTCAAAGCAAATACCACGACCGCCAATTCAAGATCATGGGTCGGATAATTCCACTCATACACCTTAAGTTGCCTAGAGGCATATGCTATCACCTTGCCATTTTGCATCAAAAAACACCCCAAACCAATTCTTGAGGCATCATAATAAACCACAAACCCTTCCAACTCCTCTAGTAGAGCCAACATAGAAGCAAAGACAAGCTTATCTTTCAAACTTTGAGAACTCTTTTCATATTCATCGGTCCAAACAAATTTTTCCTTCTTTTGGGTCAACTTTGTCATAGGAAATGCAATAGAAGAAAAGCCATTCACAAACCTCCGGTAGTAAACCACCAAACCCAAAAAAACTCCTAATATTTGATGTAGTCTAGGGTCTAGGCCAATTTCTTATCACTCCATCTTCTTAGGGTCAATCTTAATGCCATCAACCGACACCACATGCCCTAGAAAAGAAAGCTCTTTCAACCAAAACTTATATTTTTCTTATTTGGTAAAAAACCTCTCATCCCTGAAGATTTGCAACACACCCTCAAGAGATTCACATGTTCTTCCTTACTCCGGGAATAAATCAATATATCATCAATAAAGACCACCACAAACATATCAAGGTAGGGTTTGAAGACCCCATTCATGAGATCCATAAATATAGTCGGCGCATTAGTCAATCCAAAATACATAACCACAAATTTGAAGTGCCTATACCTAGTCCGAAAAGACGTCTTGGGAATATCACACTCCCTTACCTTCACTTGGTGGTAGCCAGACCGAAGATCAATCTTAGAAAAGTGACTAGCCCCTTGTAGTTGATTAAAAAGGTCATCAATCCTTGGTAGAGGGTATTTGTTGTTTATGGTAACCCTATTAAGTTGTCGGTAATCAATGCATATTCTAAGAGAGCCATCCTTTTTCTTCATAAACAACACCGGTGCACCCCAAGGTCACTTACTAGGCCTTATGAGACCCTTCTCCAATAAATCCCTTAATTGATCCTTCAACTCCTTCAATTCAGTTGGGGCCATACGGTAAGAGGGAATGGAAATGGGTTGTGTATCGGGAAGGAGGTCTATCCCAAAGTCTATTTCCCTTTCGGGAGGAACACCAGGAAACTCATCGGGAATATCATCAGAAACTCATTGACCACTGTGTGGACTAAGGAGAAAGGGGCCTCGACGGGAAGAGGAACCAACTCAACAGGAAGGACTTTGGACTCAACATCCCTAATCTTCACAAGATGATAAAGGCAACCCTTAGAAATCAACTTTTGCGCTTTAAGACTAGAAATGAATCTACCCTTGACCACTATAATACGACCTTCCCACCCAAGGACAGGCTCATTAGGGAACTAGAACTTAACCTTAAGATTTCTACAATCAATGGAAGTGTAATAAGCATGTAACCAATCCATCCTAGGAATAATATCAAAATCCATCATATCTAAGTAAAAAAAATCACAACGCAAGATTTTATGCAATATCAACATGGGAAAATTTCTATAGACTATTTTAGCAACAACGGCTCACTAACGGGGGTAGACGTTTCATAAGGTTCACACAATAATTTGGGATTCACATGAAACTATTTTGCAACAAAAGGAGTAGTGAAAGAAAGAGTGGCACGCAGATCTACCATTGCATACACATCATAATCAAAAACCTTTAATATACCGGTAACCACATCGGGCACATCCTCCACTCTTTGCCTTCCTTGGAGAGTATAGAACTTATTTTTCCTTGGAGCACCCCCTTGTTGGCCTCTCTTTGCCCTTTGACCCGCATTAGCACCTTAGCCTTGGGGATGACCATCTCTACATTTGTTTCGAGCATGAGGACAATCAATAACCTTGTGACCCATTTCACAACAACCAAAGGAAGAATTAGAGTTCTCCAAACATGGGCCACCATGGTGTTTCCCACACTTTTGGAACTTAGGGTGGGACCCTCCACCATTACCACCTTGGAATCTTGGGTTATCATTAGCAAATATCTTGTTAGGAGAACTGGAAGACCTTTGGCCTTGGAATTTGTGGCCTTGAGGAAATCGGCCACCCTTAGAACCTTGGAAACCACCTTTAAATGGAGCCCTCTTAGACTCGCCACTTCTTCTCTTTCTATGTTTTTCCCCCTCTAGTTGTTCGGCATATGTCATCAGCCCTGACAAATCCATATCACTCACAAGCATGGCGGTATGACACTCTTCATTGACCAAGTCAGATACTCCTGATACAAATTTGTTCATTCTGTCTCTTGGGTCGGCAACCAAATGTGGAGCATACTTGGAAAGCTTGTTGAACTACCATCCATGGTGATCGAGGTATCAACCCTTCAATTGGTTGATGGTTGTCTCACCCTATCACCCATGGTGATTGAGGTATCAACCCCTCAATTAGTTGATGATTGTCTCACCCTACCATCAATGGTTATTGAGGCATTACCTCCTCAACTAGGCATGGTCAACTTATAATACTATAAGATACTTCTCATAAAAACAACACATACATATCTTCCTTTCATCATCATAAAGTCATTCAAGTCATAGGTTAGGTTATGCAACGGATCATCAATAGTCCAAGAACCCTAAATCGGACATTTTATCAAACACTTTGTAGGTGTGTAATGCTAATGTAAAACCATGAAATTCAAGAGTGTAATCATGTAAGAAAACTTGAAGTAAATCAACCCACCAATACTTGGTAATACCCCCATGCAATATATGTTGAAACCCTTCATCAAATCTTAAGATAGATCATGGATTCAAAACTCAAAACATGTTAAAATAGTTACACATTTATGAAACCCCAACAAAGTTCATAGTCAAATTCATAGTAAGTAAGACCCATAAGTAAATCAACTTAGAAACATGCAATTTACGTAAAAAAAGAAGCTTAGGCACCATGGGTGAAAGGACCCAATGGTTGAAACCCACATACCTTAACTTGGGAGAATTCTTTGGAGACGATTTGAATAGACACTTGAAGCTTGGATGAACTCCTTAAGATCCAAAATTATATTTGGCACTTGAATTTTGGGTGAAATATTTGTCTATGTGTTAGAGAGAGTATTGGGGAATATATTATATGATATGATACTGAAATATGGCTAAATATAGGTATTTTTACGGATAGAAAGTCTTAGGCCCAAGACCTAAAATACTTGGACCCAGATTAGAAAAATTGGCAACAAAATACACTGCTCAGTGACACGTCCACGTTGTGGTCCAATCAGGGACTACTACTAGAATTGCAAAATTGGCGAAATTTGTTTTTTGCTATGGGTCTTCTAAAATTTGGGTTATACCCATTTCCCACTCAAACTTCCCCCGAAACAAGAATATGAAGTTGGATTTTTGATATTACGCATGGATTTTGAGATATATGAAAATTACGATTATAGGCACTTCTGAGGCATATTTTCGAGCACTTCTTGGGGTCGTTTCAATATCTCCCCCTTGGGAACATTCGTCCCGAATGTCAAAGAACATACATTAAGTATAATCATGAGGAGATCAGCCCCAACAAGAATTCAACAATGCAATTAAACATTATTTCAAAAGCTCAACATAAGTGTCAAAATCACTATGAACTAGTACCAAGACCTCCTTGGAAAGACCTCAAAAGTGTGAAGTTAATTGAGCACCACGATCTGACATAATAGACAAGGGCACCCCATGTAATCTAACCAACTCATAAATGTACAACTTAGCATAATCTTGGGCACCATAAGTAGTCTTAACCGATAGAAAATGAGCCGACTTTGTCATTCTATCAAACACAACCCAAATAGAATCAAAACCCTTTCTAGTCTTAGGCAACCCAACCACAAAATCCATGTCAATTTACTCCCACTTCCAAGTAGGAATCTCTATATCTTGGGTTAGGGCACCTAGCCTTTGGTGTTAGGCTTTGACTTGTTAGCAACTATGACAACCAGATACAAAGATTGACAATGTCTTTCTTCATACCTCCCCACCAAAACACATCCCTCAAATCTCTATACATCTTGTTAGAACCGATGTGAATAGAATAGGAAGAATTCTGAGCCTCATTAAGAATCTTCTCTCTCAAGCCATCAATACTAGGCACACACACCCTACCTTGGTACCTAAGGGCACCATCTCCCCCTTGGGAGAAAACCTCCACCTTGCCATCTCTCACAAAGGCCTTCAATTCTAACAAGGAGGGATCAAGATCTTGATTTGCTTTTACCTCATCAACCAAGGAAGATTTTGAACCATCAACAATCATAATACCACCATTATCAACCTCTTCCAACCTAACCCCCAATCTAGCCAACCGATGAACCTCCCTAGCCACCTCTTTGCCCCTATTATCAACATGAACTAGGTTACCCATAGACTCCCAACTCAAAGTATCGGCCACAACATTAGCCTTATCGAGGTGATAACACACACTCATAATCCTTAAGGAGTTCTAACCACCTTATTTTTCTCAAGTTGAGGTGTTTTTGAGTGAACACATATTTGAGCCTCTTATGATCAGTAAACACATCAATATGCACCCCATACAAATAATGACACCAAATTTTCAAAGCAAATACCACGGCGGCCAATTCAAGATCATGAGTAGGATAATTTTTTTCATTCACCTTGAGTTTTCTAGAAGCATAGGCTATCACCTTACCATTTTGCATCAAAACACAACCCAAAGGCATCATAATACACAACAAACCTTCCAACCCTTTTGGTAGAGACAAGATAGGAATGGAGACAAGCTTATCCTTCAAGGTTTGGAAACTCTTTACAAACTCATTAGTACATATAAATTTTGTCTTCTTTTGAGTCAACTTAGTCATGGGAGAAGCAATAGAAGAGAACCTATTCACAAATCTCCATTAATAACCCGCTAAGCCCAAGAAGCTTCTAATATCTAACGGGGTCAAAGGTCTAGGCCAATTTCTAATCACCTCCATTTGCTTAGGATCTACCTTAACACCATCCCCTGACACCACATGACCTAGAAAGGCAACCTGTTTCAACCAAAATTCACACTTCTCATACTTAGTATACAACTTCCCCTCAATTTTTGTAGCACTACCCTTAAATGACCCACATGCTCTTCCTCACTGTGAGAGTAGATCAAGATATCATCAATGGAAACCATAACAAACAAATCAAGGTAGGATTTGAAGACCCTATTCATAAGATCTATGAAGATGGTGCATTGGTCAATCCAAAAGACATAACCACAAATTATAATGCTCATACCTAGTCTGGAAGGTCATCTTAGGAATGTCACACTCCCTCACCTTCACTTGGTGATACCCGGACCGAAGATCAACCTTAAAGAAGTTACTAGACCCTTGAAGTTGGTCAAAAAGGTCATCAATCCTTGGTAGAGGGTACTTATTCTTTATAGTGACCCTATTAAGTTGCCAATAATCAATACACATTCTAAGAGAACCATTCTTCTTCACAAACAATACTGCTGCACCCCAAGATGATTGGCTAGGCCTAATAAAACCCTTCTGCAACAAGTCCTTTAATTGCTCTTTCAACTCCTTCAACTCTGTTGGGGCCATACGGTTAGAAAAAATAGAAATAGCTTGAGTGCTGGGAAGGAGATCTATGACAAAATATATTTCCCTTTCGGCAGAAACACCGGGAAGCTCATTAGGGAAGACATCTAGGAATTCATTAGCCACCGAAACTGACTCTATGGGAAGGACTTTAGACTCTACATCCCTAACCCTCACAAGATGATGGAGACACCCCTTAGAAATCAACTTTTGGGCTTTGATGAAAGAGATAAATCTACCCTTGCTCACCACATCATGACTCTCCCACTCAAGGATGGGTTCATTTGGAAATTTGAATTTGACCCTACGAGTTCTACAATCAATAGAGGCAAAATATGCATACAACCAATCCATCCTAAGAATCATATATAAATCCACCATATCCATATCACAAGGTAATATTTTATGCAAGATGTAAAAGAAACAATTTCTATAGATCTTTCTAGCAACAATAGATGCACCAATAGTAGTAGACACCTCATAAGACTCATACAACATTTCGGGTTCAACATGAAACTTTTTGGAAACAAAAGAAGTAACAAAAGAAAGAGTGGCACCTGGTCTATCAGCGCATACACATCAAAATCAAAGACTTTAACATACCGATGATGACATCGGGAACCTCATCAACTCATTGTCTCCCTTTGAGTGCGTGGAACCTATCACGACCCAAGCCTAGGGCTTAGACGTTACCGGTGAATGGAGAACCCGAAGGAACCACAAACAAGCCTCATAGCATATCATTACACATCTTTGGTCGCGGAAGCAATGTAAAACAATGTAAGAAACATAAACAAGGGGAATTGGGACTAAGGGAGAGAGAGATTTATGCTTAAATAGCTTGAATACGATAAGTGAGTCAAAGCTCAAGCATAGTTTATAACATGTGCAACAACACCTCTAATACATAGATAAGAGCAGGGGTCAAGATAAGCAACCGGGCTCACCCTCATAGTTAATACATACATAAAAGAAATATAGTCTTAGAAAATAATATAAGAGAATAGTCATTGTCCCCGAAATGGAGGACTCACCAAAGGCTAACTTGAACAATCTGTCTAGTCACAAGAAGAATCAATAGGAGCTCTGGTTCCTACATGGTAATATTATGTAGGCAAAGAGTATGAATTAGTACGTTTGAATGCACTAAGTATATGGGATGCAATACCAGCAAGAGATAGGCAACATAATCGAAATCCATAATTATAAGCAAAGGATAGGCATAACATCAATATGGCATGCACGCTCAATGCTCAAGGTAAAACATACTAGTAAATCATTATCAAGGAATATAGACTCGATATGAGAAACATACTCAAAATCTTTTTGTACCAACCTTCATAAAATGGGCCAAATGAGCCCCACTCACCTTACGGTATAACCTTTTTGGAGAGTGTTATCAATACCCCTGCCGTACGACATAGTCTTTTTGGTAAGTAGTATAAGACGTCCCCTACTTTACGATATCATCTTTTTGGTAGGAAACATGATTCACTCTATCTTACGGCACAGCCTTTTCAATAGAATGTCCGCATCTTACGATATGATCTTTTCGATCCGCATCTTACGATATGATCTTTTCAATGGGAACCATTAGTCTTTATACCTTACGGCATGGCCTTTTCGGTAGGGTGTCTATACCTTACGATATGATCTTTTCGGTAGGAACTATTAGTTATTCTACCTTATGGCATGGCCTTTTGGGTAGGGTATCCATACCTTACATATGATCTTTCCGGTAGGAACTATTAGTTATTCTACCTTACGGCATGGCCTTTTCTGTAGGTATCCATACCTTACGATATGATCTTTTTAGTAGAAAATTTTAGTTATTCTACCCTATGGCATGACCTTTTCGGTAAGGTATCTATACCTTACAATATGATCTTTTTGGTAGGAACTATTAGTCTTTCTACCTTACGGCATGGCCTTTTCATTAGAGATTATAAAACTAGCTCATCAAGTCATTACATTCAAATCATCAAGAAAGAACTACACATTTTCCCAAAAACATAACAAACATAAGAACCCAACAACATGCAAAACCATAGTTACTTCTCCGTGAAAACAACTCATATAGACATCCCTATCATCATCACAAAGTCATAATTTACCTACACTTCCTATCCTCATTATCCATCGTATGCATACAATCGTCTCATCATCATTCTATCATTATTTCATCATCATATAATCATCATAACACCATTCAAGTCATAAGATATGCATTGGAACTTCAACTTCTCAAGAAACCCTAGCCAGATATTTTATCAAACACTTGGCGGGTGTGTAATAGGGGTAAAAGACCATTTATTTAGAGATAAATTCATACAATAAAATTTATTATAAAACCATCAGTCAATACCTTGCAACACTCTCACTACGTACACATCAAAATCCCTCATAAAATCTAACATTAGATGCAAGTTTAAAAGCTCAAAACATGCTAAAACAACCATGCTTTCATGAACTCAAATCACTGTGCAGTAAATTTCTTAATATGCAAGACCCATATATAAAATCAACTTTAAATCATGCAATATTAGTGAAAAGGAGGCTTAGGCACCATGAGTGGAAGGACCGAATAGTTCAACACCACATACTTTGACTTTGGAGAACACTTGAAGAAGATTTGAAATGGAGACTTGAAGCTTGAATGAAATCCTTAAGATTGGTCTTAAGTTTGGGACTTGAATTTCGGTTGAAATATGAGTCTAAGTGTTTGAGTGAGTATTGGGGAATATTTAGGATGATATGAGGGTAAAATAAGGCTAAATAGTTGTATTTTCAAGTGTGAGAACCCTTATGCCCAAGATTTATAAGTCTTGGACCAAATAAATTAAAACAGGCACCAAAAACAACATGGGCGTGTTATGGAGGCGACGCGAGAACCCCACTGGAATATGCATTTTCTACACAAATAAGTTCTAGGAAAATGGGCATAAATCATTCATCCGAATTCAGAATGAGGTGAAACCAAGTGTGTTGGAAAGCTAATTCAAAGGATTTTAATTTGGTGGTCATGGATCACCTATTTCATTGTGTTATAAGAGATATGCCCCTTCAAAGTTGACCCTCCTAAATCGTGTTCTTTGTGATTTTTGGATTTTGATACGGTTGCTCTAAAATTCGGGTTAGACTCATTCCCCACTCAATTTGAACCCGTGAACAAGAATATGAAGTTAGATTTTTAAAATAATGAATGCATTTTTAGATATATGGAAATCACGATTCTAGGTACTTTCAAGGCACATTTTTGGGCATTTTTTTTGCATTCGTTATAATATCTCCCCCTTGGGAATATTCGTCCCTTAATGTAAAAGGGACGTATAAGACAAGAGTGATCATCATCAAATCATCCCCAAGAAGAATGCAACGTTACATTAAAAAAACACCATTTTCAAGATCTCAACATAAGTGTAAAATCATCATAAACTTGCCATCTTAAACATGAATGCACATGAATGACATAGGGGCTAAAACATAGGACTTGGAATCATAGAAAGGACTTGACATGTCATCATAAGTTTTAATAGAGTGAAAGAGATATGGATATTGCTTCTCCATGTTCGCACCGGCTCTTCGAGAAACACCTACAAATAGACAACTTTTCCAAAGGGCCTCGACAAACACTACATCATTATCAGTCAGCCAATTTGTCCACTCATCCCTCCAACACCTCCACCGGAACCTCCTTCTAAGCCAACTTACCTCCACCTCACCCACAACTTCAAAGAGTGCCATAGCACTAGAGTCACCAACACATCTCCTCCATCTAGAAGCATGAAGAACCGGACAAACCATATCTACATCCATAGGAAATCTCCAACTTATGAAACCTTACCAACCTCCTTCTACACTCTGTGAGGACTCACAATCGTTAACTCAATAGTCCATCTTAAATACACCTAACCAATTTTGTACCATAACCACCATCTCCCCCTTTGGAGACAACCTCCACTCTATCATTTTCTCACCCAAATGATTCACAAGCTCTAAATAAATCAATGTTGCATTACTAGAGATCACCACAACATACCAAGGTAGGGTTTTAAGACCCTATTCATGAAGCCCATAGACATAGTCAATGCATAAATCAACCAAGTAACTCCACCAATAATAATAATGCTCACTCCTAATCCGAAAAGACACCCAGGGATATCACTTATCTTCATCCTCACTTGGAGACAGAACCTGAACCAAACATCAATCTTAGAGAAATGACTATACCATTGTAATTGACCAAATAGATCATCTATCTTTAACCATCACATCACAACCTTATGGGTGCTACACTCATCAAAAGTATACCATGCAAATAACTAAAACACCCAAAGATTTCCAACACCTTAACTAAGTCCAACCAAGGTCAAAACACGACTCTATGCAATGATAACATAGGGCAACTCTTATAGACCCCTACTAGCCACAATAGACTCACGCAACCATCCGGGACACCCACACACGTGAATCCTACTAGCACCAAGGAATAATACAAGATATAGCAACCCCCAGACCTATCAAATCACCAACTCAAAATGTCGATCACAACATTGGTCTTACTTAGGGTCAACCAAGTCGTAGGAACAACAACGGAATAGAAGATACTCACAATCTCTGGCAATAGCCTGCTAAACTCAAGAAGCTCCTAACACCTAAGGAAGTCAAGGACTAGTCTAATAGCTAATCACCTTTGCATTACCAGGGTCCACCTTAATGCCATATCGTACGACCTAGGAAGGAAACCTCTTACAACCAAAATTCCCATTTCTCCTATCTAGCATCCAACCTCCTTCCTTAAACTTGTAGTACTACCCTCAAATGATTCACACGCACTACCTCATTAGGGGACGAATCACATTATCGTCACCAAAACCACCACAAACCTATTAGGATAAGGACTAGAGATCTTACTCATGAGACTTATAGGCATAACCGGTGTAAAGGACACTACACCAAAATTCCAAATATTGCAAAGGACATTCAAAGCCTCATCTACCACCAACAACAATTCTATAGGCAAAACAACTTAGATTTAACACCTTCATTTCTCACAAGATGACAAATGCAACCTCTTAGAGACCAATTGTACCTTAAGACAAGAATGGGCCTACCTTTTTTGCTACCACTTGACAACCTCCCACTCAAAGACGAGTTCGTTATGGAGTCGGATTCTAACTTTGTGCGTCCTACCATCCCTGGAGACACAACATGCATACAACTACTCCATCACAAGTACAACATCAAAATCCACCACATCAAATCCAACAAGTCAGAGGCAAGACCTAATGCAATATGAACATGGATCAACACTTATGGACTCTCTAGCAACCATACACTCAACCAAGAGATAGACACCAAAGGCTTACATCACAACTCAGGGCACACAGGAATCCCACTAACAACCAAAAGGACAATGAAAGAAATAATGAAACTTGGATCCATCAAAATCAAAACCTTATACTTACCTTCTTTCGCCTTCCTCTTTGAATCGGCATGATCAACTAAAAAAGCAAAGAACATCCGGTAGAGGGAAAAGCCCTATCTCGCTTCTAAAGCATGATGTGGACAATGAAGAAGGGAAACATTTCCTAAAATGTCTCAAAGCCCCCTATTCATGGTTGTGGCGTACTTCACAACCATGAATAACACTCTAATCGACTTGGTATGTTCGACACTGAGGATCTAACAACCTAGTGCTCTGTTACCATCTTTATCATTACCCAAGCCTAGGGCCTAGATATGATAGGCGAATAGGGAACCCAAACAAGTCTCATAGCATATCATTACACATCCTTGGTCGTAGAAGCAATGTAAAACAACGTAAGAAACATAAACAAGGGCAATTGGGACTAAGGGAGAGAGAGATTTATGCTTAAATAGCTTGAATATGATAAGTGAGTCAATGCTCAAGTATAGTACATAACATGTGCAACAAGATTTATGCTTAAATAGCTCAAATATGATAAGTGAGCCAAAGCTCAAGCATAGTACATAACATGTGCAACAACACCTCTACTACATAGATAAGAGCGGGGCAAAGACAAGCAAGCGAGCTCGCCCTCAAAGTTAATACATATATAAAAAAAAGATAGTCTTAGCACATAGTATAAGAGAATAATCATTATCCTCGAAATGGAGGAATCACCAAAGGCTAACTTGAACAATTTGTCTAGCCACAAGAAGAATCAATAGGAGCTCTGATTCCTACATGGTAACATCATGTAGGCATAAAGTATGCGTTAGTACGTTTGAATGTATTAAGTATGTGGGATGCAATGCTAGCAAGAGATTGGAAACATAATCAAAATCCATAATTTTAAGCAAAGGATAGGCATAACATCGATATGGTATGCATGCTAAATGCTCAAAGTAAAACTGTTTGAATGTACTAAGTATGTGGGTGCAATGGAACAACGACATAAGCCAATATAATCAAAGTGCATAATCATAAGCAATGGATATATAATCTCAATATGGCATGCATGATCAATTCTGGTAGTAAAATATGCTTGTAAATCATTCAACTTGCATAATATACCATACATATGTGGGAAGAGACCTTAATCGACCTGAGTAATACCAAGCGTGATACAACTTGGAATCTCGATGAATACCCCTCATCGGCAAAGAGGTGATCTACTTGCCAAGGTAAACCATACTTCACCTTATGGGAACATGACCCATTTCGTATGAAGTAACCCTCCTTACGGAAACATGACCCATTTTCGGAAAGGATTTCGTGATAAAGTGAACTAGGTAGATTCACTAGTATAGCAAGGGTAATAATCATAATCCTATGGTGGCACGTAGTTTGAGGAAAGAAGTATGGACCCTTGAAGATAGTCCACGCCAACATCCAATCTATCGATGCTACGTCTAATCCCATGGAATACTTGCAATAATCGTACTTTAATCATAATATGAATAGCTTGTAAGATCAAGAATTGAGTAGCTCATAAATATGATTGACCTCTAGTAGTGAGCCTAACTTGAACATGGGAATAGATCATAATCATACATGAACCTTTGTTTTAACATGAATGGCTCACAAGAGGTAAAAATCTTAAAATATGGCTAAGCTTGATACTTGCAACATCACAGACACTTTTCATAAATATAATACATGCTTGAAGCCCTTAATCATCATATAGTCACTTGACTTGTAAATTATGTAATAGATCATCAATAACTTGAGAATTCTTGTCATGTGATTTTATGAAACACATGGTGGGTTCATGATACTTGTTCAAAACCATACAATTCAAAAGTGAAATAAGATGAAAAAACTCAATGAAGTTCAACCAACCAACATGTAGTAAATCCTCATGTAAGGTACCTTGAAATCCATCACAAAAGCTCATGATAATTCATAGTTTCATAACTCAAAACATGCATAGTCTCAATTGACATAATCAATTCATAGAATAAACTTGAAATAGACATTCATGCATAATCAATCAATACTTGGTAAAATCCCAACATTTTTTATGTTCATATTTCATAATAAGAGATACCCATAGGTATTACAACCTGAAAATATGCAATTTTCATAAAAAGAAAAGGTTGGGCTCCATGAGTGAAAGGACCCATGGATGATGACCCACATACCTTAAACCTTGAATTCCTTAAGGTGAACTTGAAGTAGACTTAGAGCTTGAAATGAATCCTTAAATCCCTAAATTAAGCTTGAAATCCTTAGATTTGAATGAGACAATTGATAGAGTTTTTGAGACATTCTAGAGAGAGTTTTCATGAGTTATAGAGTTGAAAAATGGCTAAGTATGGGTAATTTCACGTTTAAGTGGGCATGGGACTATGACCCCAATGGCCTAGGGTGAATTAAGAAAATCAAGGAAAAAATGCACTGGTTCGCGCCCCTGGCCCTACCAAGAACTATACAAGTCCGCGCCCCTAGCGCATTGCGGACAGCCACTAGAACTCAAAAATCAGTGAAAGTTTTTCACTTCAGGTCCTCTAAAAGGGTTATACCCATTCCCCACACAATTTTGCCCCCTGATCAAGAATATGAAGTTAGATTTTCAAAATCAAGCACAGATGTTGAGATATCAGAAAATTACCATTATGGGGCATTCCAAAGAACATGAGGGGTGTTTCACCACTAACTCTCACCTAGTTGCTAGGAACGGTCTTTCCAAGATGATTGGGATGTTGAAGTCAACTTTGCAATCTAAGATCACAGTGTCTGCGGGGAATATGAACTTTTCAATTTTTACTAGCACATCATATAGTATCCCTACAGGCTTCTTTACCATGCGATTTGCCTTCAACAACTGCATGCTTGTTGGAGTAGGGGCTCCCAATCCAAGCTTCTTGTAGACCATAAAGGGCATCCAATTAATGGAAGAACTTGGATCACATAGTGCACTTGCAAACTCCACATCTCTAATGGTGTAGGGTATGGTGAAAGAACCTGGATCTTCTCGCTTCTGAACTAAGGACCTTATTGCAATAAAAATGCAATGTTGGAGCCCTTGGGAGAGCTCCTGACTCACAGTATGCTTTTTACTGACCAAGTCCTTCATGTACTTAGTATACCCAAGAATCTTCTCCAATGCCTCAATGAGAGGGATGTTGAAGGAGATTTGTTTCAGCATGGAGAGAAAGTGCTTGAATTTGCCTTCCTCCCTCCACTTTTTGATTCTTTGAGAGAAGATAATTAAGGAGGAGGCCTATGAATGGCTTCAACTTCTGTGGTGCATCAACAACTTCACTCACCATATCCTTTCCACGATCATCTCCTATCTCTACACCTTTAGCTGCAACTATCTCCTCTCAAACATCTTCCTCATTAATAGGCATGGGAGTATCAATGGTGCGCTTACCACCTTGAGAAGTAACTGCCACACACTGCCCTTCATTTTTAGGTTTTTAAACTGTGTTTCTAGGCAATGTACCCCTCTAATGTTGATTAACTTGAGTCGACACTTGACCAAACTATTGTTCCAGCTATTTGATAGCCGTAGAGTAAGACTCAATTTATGATTTATACTAGAAATTTCTAATTTCATGCCCCTCAAAGTCTCATCCTGTGTCTCAGCTTTCTTCAATAGGGGATCAAACATCTCCTCAATTCTGGACTGCTTGCACCTACATCGAGTTATGTGTTGGCACATAAGGACCATTTCTGAAGCTTTCTCTGTGACCCCAATCTGCATCTCTTTCTAGACCCCTTTTCCTGTTATAGTAATCTCAGAAGTTATCCCTATAAGCTCCATCTCTATTGAAATTCTAACCTTCGCTCCAATAGTCCTGATTAGAACCTTGGGCATTGGTCCAAAAATCCCCCATCTGATCATCTACAAAACATGTGTTCTCATCATAATATGGCTCATTATACATAATTGCACGTGGAGGTTGATGAACCACTGCATTTACTCGCTCTTGCTTCTGCTTCATCATCACCCTTATACCTGTACAAATTTGGGAAAGCTATTGCATGATATCTTCATTGATCTTTGCTTGCTCAGGACCAACACTGATATCACATGAACTTTTAGTGGATGCTCTGTCTTTCTGCCCCCATACACGATTAGTCTTGACCACTCTTTCAATTCACTTCGTGATCCTTGCAAATGGTTGATCCAAGAACATGCCCCCTATGATAATGTCAGCACAAGCTTGACTATTCTCATCAAAGGCACGGTAGAAGATCGCCACCAAGGCATCATCAATTATCTTGTGGTCAGGGATGCTCCTCAGACATTTGGTGAACTGCTCCCAAGTAGTACCGATTGCATCACCAGGAAGTTTCTCAAAGTTGTTAATCTGGTTCTTCAACTTTAGCTTCAGTTTCTTCGATTTAGGCAAGTACTTCTCCAAAAAGGCCTTCTGCAAGTCTACCAAACTAGTGATTAAACTCTGTGGGAGCTCAGATAGACATAATGATGCATTGCTTATAAGAGAAAATAGAAAGACACAAAGTCCCACAACATCCATAGACAGATTCTGTGTTCCTATCATGCTCTTACAGGCGAATGCCACATTATGTAGGAGGCTATGAGGATACTTCGATGGAAAGCCCGTAAATAGCACACAGCTCTATAGCATCTGAAGTAGCCCACTCGAGACTGTGAAATTTATGTTTGTCGGTGGTGGTGGCAACGCAATTGCTCTAGTCACCTCCATAGCCACAGGATTCATCCTATATTATTTCCACTAATAAGCATTGTCATTGAAATCATGAGTCTGTGGAGCAATGTCCTCTAGAGGAGGTGAGTTCTCATTCTTAGTATCCTCATTGATGTTCCTATTCGGAGTTGCATTAGTCGCATTGATGGCATTGTCTTGGGCCATTCTCCTTAAAGTTCTGTGGATCTCTGGGTCAAACAGAGTTAACAGATTGCCTTGACTTTGTGTGTTGGGCATACACTACACTTACACCCTGAAAAAGAACAAAAACAACAAACAAAAATAAAATATGGGAAATAAGGATTAACACCAAAATTACTATGAATCAACTAAGTCTAGCCGTATTCCCTGGCAACAGCATCAAAATCTTGATGTAGCCCAAGTTACACCTCCTTTTTAGAGGATAAAGTAGTCACTGTTAAGAAATAGAACCTAACAAAGGTTAGGGTCAAACCCACAAGGAATACTCAAGAGAATTCAATGATCGCAATTCAAGTGGTTAACCAACTTACTTCCTTAAATCGGGGGGGCTTGGAGTAATCAATGGAAAATAAAACTAAACTAACTAACACAAGAGAGAAGTCAATATTGAGAGAAACTAGGGTATTGTGTTTCCCATGATTCCCCAACTGAGTATCACCGGATAACCTAATTCTTTTCTAGTGTATAGCATGCAGGACCATAAGTTAAGTTCACCAAGCACTTTGGTTAAAGGTCAGAGGTGAATTTCACTAAGTGACTTGACCCATCTCCATAGTGTGCATTACTACCCCTTACCTATTACTCTCAGTACGACCTCCTCTTAGCCCAGTTTGGTTGATTAGATAAGAACACATCAATCGAATATTGTCAATTAATCTCTTTTCCTATTCATTACTACCTTGGTCTAGTTAGGAACACTAGGCAATTTCTAATATTGGCCACCATCAGAAAAACTTGCAAAACGAAGAGAGTTAAGTAATACATGCATACCCACCTCCAAATAATTATGAATTATCTAGTTTTACTTTGTTAGCTCTTCATGGTTCCCACAACCCTAGTTGTGGATCAAAGCTACTCATGATTCTTTTTCTTTTTAGCTTACACTTTGAGCATTTACTTGCTTTTCCTGCACCTATTTCAAAATTTTCCCTTTTTTTATACATCACTAGATTCCATCCCCATTTAGTGTGATTTTCCTTATATCAGACACCCTTAACTTAGGATTTTGGCCTGAATTGAGGCGCACAACATCCAGCCTATGAACCAGGGGCACTTTTGGTAGCCACCCTCAACTTAGGATTTTTTCCTGAGTTGAGGTGCACAATATTCAATGAAGGACCAAGGTTAATTTCAAGATTACATATTTAAAAAGGCTTGATTACTTAGATGTCTACAAAGAAAAGAGTGCATGCAAAGCTCAAACACTAGGATCATGGGATACATTAAGCATTTGGTTGGTCATTTTAGGCTAAATGGACTAGTAAAAATAGTGGCCTAAGATTGTTTCCTAACCACTGAACCTATAGTTTTAGTCAAAGTAACAGGGAAAGTTTTAAATTAAAACATAGCATACGAATCATGCAATAAGACTCACACATACTTGGCACTGGTTAAACTATAAACACAGTCTCTTAGGTCATGCTTTTCATCACAGTTAAACCTCACTTATCAGAACAAATATTATCACTCACTGATTTCACATGGTTTTTATCAAAACTAACTTACAACACATATTCCACAGATTTTACTATAATATGATGCAAATACTACTTATACATCCTAAAAATGTTGGTTCAATAGAAAATAAATGTTCTCAGGGAAAGAACACAGGCAAGAATATCCTGTGGACCCCAAATTTGGAATAGTTATAGGCCTCGATTACTCAGACTTTGCCGAGGCTTATAACTACGCATACCCCATCAAAAAATATTTGCATTGTCCTTAATGTAACAAAATATAGCTAAAGCAAAGCATAGGGGTCAAAAAGGGACATACTTGGGCGTCTAAGCGCCAGTCTCTGGCTGTGTATGACCATTCTTAACCTGCCTTGTGGTCTCCCCATTATTGGAAGCATGTTCGGAAGGTCTAGCACTATTCACCCGCTCAAGATCATGTGTCTGCTTGCCCATCTCATTTGTAATACAGCCACGTCTAGCAGCCTCGAACTGCTCCATCTCCATTAACTCGGCCTCTTATCTCACAGCATTTGGATTGTATCCTCAATGTGAGTTCTCTTTTAAGGGGCAAAGAGTGGTGTATCCTCAATAACAAACAAATCAACAACTACATTAGTAGTAGTGTCGGGCATAGAAAGCACGAGCATTACTAATGTTGTTGTTGTCATCTCAGTATAGAGCTGTTGGATCTCTGCACAAATAGCTGTCAAATCAGTAGGCTAGGCTGAATTGAGGCACTGCTTCATTCACCTCTCAAAAGCATCAATGTGTTCCCCATCCTCTAAAATGGCCTAACGAACACAAGGTTTGATCTATTGTAGTGACTGAGTCAATGAGACTCAATGCGAACCTATCGCTGCACCAGAGCCTGGATCGACTGTGCAGACACATATACTATGCTAGCAAAGGAAAGCTATGTAGGCACAGCTTCTCGTACAGGAGTAGAAGTACTTGTGGGCCCCATCTGTCTCTCAGCATTTGTCTGTGTGGGGGCCCTCAGTCTCTAGGAAAGTAGTAGTAATAGATAATGGAGGCTAGGGCTCTAGTGCTGCGGCAAACATCTCTGGTAGACGAATGAGTGGCTGTGGTGCTCATCAAAGAGCCACAAGATTCTCATCAGCCTTAATCAATATGGTGTCCAATTTCCTCTGAACCTCGATCATAGTGTCCACATTGTGTAGAGTCTCCACCCCCCGCTGCTATATATAAGCGATAAATTATAAGCAATCATGGTGTCCACATTGTGTAGAGTCTCCAAAAAGGCCTTCTGTATTTCAGCTCAAGTGGTGATAGAAATCTATGGAAGTTTAGACAACAATACTGTCACTTTGTCTGTGAGGAACAATGAAAAGACACGAAGCCCAATAGCACCATGGATAGATTTTAGTTTCACATCATGCTTTTGCAGATGAAGACGACATTGTGTAGAAGGTTATATAGATCCTCTTATGGTAAGCCTGAGACTAACCCTGTATTCTATAGCATCTGCAATAACCCACTCGAAACAATAAAATTCTATGTCATCCAGTAAAGGAGGTAAACAATAGCTCTGATGAAATCCACCACCCATAGGGTCAAACCTATATTGATTCCATATATTAGCAGCAACTTTAAGATCCTGTGGGGTGTATTATCATTATTCTGATTGTGAGCAAGATTTGTAGGATTGTTTGCAGCATTGTCTTGGGCCATTCTTCTCAGTGTTTGCTGGATCTCTTGGTCAAATTGAGTCAAGGGATTTCCTCATCTATGAGTACTGGGCATACACTACACTTGTATGCTGAAATAAAACAAAAATGACAAAAAGTGTAAAATAAGAAAAATATGGATTAATTCATAAATCGCCATAATTAAACCAGTCTAAAAGTTGTATTCCCTGGTAACGATGCTAAAATTTTGATGTCACCCAAACTACACCTTTCACTGAAGTTATAAGCGATCATTGTTAATATAGAATCTAACCAAGGTTAGGATCGACCCCATAGGAAATATGGTCTAGACCTGAAGTAATTATGAGCAATTCGGATGAATTAGTCTACTTATCTCCTGAAGAGGGGGTTTTGTAAAGTGCAATAATTAAACCTAAACTAAAAGTAAGTTATCAAAGGCAAGTGTTGTGAAATCAATGAGAGAAGTAACTAGGGTATTTGTTTACCCATGAATTCCCAACACAGTGTAGCCAGATAATCATAACCTTTTCTAGTGTGTAATATACAGAACTTGTAAGTTATGTTTACCTAGCCCTTTGATCCAGGCGAGAGGCAAATTTCACTATATGATTTGAGCCATCCCCGCAGTGTTGCATTACTAACCCTTACCTTTTGTTCTAGTACAACCATCATTTTGATCTAGTTAGGTTGATTAGATGAGAGGGCTCACATCGAATCCTATTAATTTTCCCTTACCCATTCATTACTCCCTTGATCTAGTAAGTAAGAATTAGATGAGTTCTAACATTGACCACAATTAAAAAGCATTGTAAATGAAGAGAAAATTGATACATGCACGCTTTTCAAGAATTATAGATTATTCGGCTTTAGTTCGCTAGTTCTTCATAGTTTTCACCACCCTAGTTGTGGATTTAGTTATGCATGATTATTGTAGATGAAAGAATAATGTTATGGAATAGCATAATTAACCTTTTTCAATGATGATTTGAAGAATAAAAAATCAAAAATCTAAACTAGAAATCACAATGTAATAATCCCGATGTAAAGTCAAAAATAATCGCAAGTACAAAGTAATAATGTTCTCTCTGCTCTCTGGTTCCTCTCCTTTCTAGAAAACCTAAAAAACTATTTATAATAAGTAAAAATCAAATCCAAAATGAAATACAAAAACTGGAATCGGCAACTCAGATGGATAAGGTTACGGGCCATAGATGGAATCACAACCCATACCTAGACTTCGTAATATGCACTTCACAAAAACTGTCTTCAACCTATGAAACCTTCCTATGGGTTGTCTTTTGACATATGGCCCATAAGGGTTTCGTCTTCTAACTTTCAAAAGAATTTCAAAATCTTGATCCTCCAGGCACGATCTTATCCATGACCTGTCATCTAATATACAACTCGTAAATGACCTTATTTGATAATAATTCAGCATTCAACATATTTTCTGATCCTTGACATATAAACTCAAATACAGGTCATAAAGCATTCTACGGCTCGTCTAACAACTCATATATTTCAACATCTGCAAATTGGCCACTAGATTTAATCAGCAACTCATCCTAGGACTCGTGGAGTAACACACGGCTCGTAGACTGCTCCGTAAATCATTAAAAACTTCAATTCTGTAAAAAAATTCCCAAAATCATCCCGATTCTTAAATCCTAAATAATCAACACAAAAACACATCAAACTAAATAACATCGCTTTGAGAACACATAAAAATTTCAAGTTTTAAGCGTCAAAAGTGTTGTGTTTTAGCAGCACATCAATCAGTACATGAAATGTATGAGCATGTAAAATAGCAAAATCGGGAACTTAGGATAAGCTACTAAGCTCAAAATTAGCTAAAACATATCTTAAAATAGGATAACAAAAATACTAGATAAAGTGTATACTGAAACTCTGTATGCAAGAATTAGTTTACTTTAGCTTGGGAGTTTCGGCAACTGACAACCATCACTATGAGCCTCGTGATGATACAACTTCTTACCCATGCTGCCAGAGCCATCCCATACTTTGCCACAGTAAAGGATGAAATTAGGGGAGTGGATCCATGCCAAAATTGGGCCATCTCCGTGGCAATGAGAAGCCGTACTCTTGGTATAATCCTATCCTATGTTGGCTACTTAGTTTATGAGTTCGACTTATTATACTCTTACTTATATTGGTGCACAATACTACCCCCCCCAAAGTATAGATGATATGCTCATACTTAAAAGAATATAATTTACTCTAGGTGTTACTTTTCTTCTCTATAGGACTTAGCGCAACTTAGCATTCTCTCAATTTTTCCTAAAATTATCTAAAAATATAGGTTTCAAGCTTCACTTTTCATAAAATACTTATACTAATATATTTCTTGAGTTTAAAGCAACAATTGGAAATTCATAGATTTTTGTAGTAACTTTAGGATTTAACTAGTTTAACAATTAAAAGTAGTATCTCAACCTAAGACCTCCTAATATAGTAGAAAAATCTAGTAAATTTCATGTTTTTCTTCAAAAATAGCATAAACAAGAACAATTACTCATAATAATGAAATCTTGTTATCAACTAATAACTTGATACTTGGACAAACTAACGTTTACATGACGGTGAAATAACATAGTAAGATTCTTATAGGCCTTAAATACCTATGGGAATTAGGTTCTTGAAGAATTTTGAAAAAGGTGCATGAAAGACCAAGCTATTGTACTCTTAAAACTGCGTTCTGATTTTGGAGAGTATTTGAGCATTAATGAGTTGAAGAATCATGTTTTAGGGATTTAATTAGATGAAAACTAAAAAGTTTACACACAAAAGGTGAGAAAGGACAAAAATATCCCTCTTTAAAAACATTGTTTAAGTCAGCTACGGGACCATCTACAGCCCATAAAAACTTCTACAGTCCTTAGAAAGTCGTCTGTAAGTTTTTGGACGAATTTTGGGGTCACTAGATCGATTCTACGAGCCTAAACCATGGCTCGTAGAAGCATCCATGACCTGTAGTTGGGTACGTTGAGTGTGGGACTCAAGAATAGATATTCAGAAGTTCTTTCCATGAGTTACGAGATAGGCCATAATGCAAACTACAGGCCATAAGTTGGGTTTTCATTTTCACTTTGCACTGGCAGTCCGTAGTAAAACATTCATAACCTTAGACTCCAAGCTCCGATTAAGGGAAAATTAGATCCGTTGGAAAGAAAATTCAAAGACCTTTCATTTTGTAGGTCAAAAAGATAAACTAATTCATTATGTGCAAAAAGTTATGATGATTTGAAGTTGGCCCTTGCGTAGTCCAATGTGAAAAACTTAACCGACAGGAAGGTTTTGAACTCGACTAAGCACTAGAGGTCTCTCATGACCCGAATTCACTTCCAACACACTTCTTACATATATTAATGATACTTAAAATGTAAGTACAAGTATGTCGTTACTAGGTTCAATCTTATGTACTTGCAATGATAAATTTTCAGATCCTAAGAGTAGAATTGTGAGGTGTTACAATAACTCCCCTTGAATATTACCTTGATGCTTGCTATTTGAAGGCACGAATGGTGAGGATATCTGGCTTTCATGTCTGCCTTAGCTTCCCAAGTGGCTTCTTCAATGAACTGGTTCCTCCAAAATACTTTTACAAAAGCAATTTTCTTGGTCCGCAATTTGCCAACCTGACGATCTAGTATTTGAACTAGGATCTCTTCATATGAAAAGTTTTTTTGACTCCAATGCTCTCTACAAGCACAACCAATGCGGGATCTCCCAAATATTTCTTAAGCATAGAAATGTGGAATATTGGATGATAGCAGCTAACTCTAGTGGCAATTCCAATTCATATGCCACCTCACCAATCTTCCAAATAATCTAGTGTGGGCCAATATCGAGGATTGAGATTTCATTTTTCCCTGATCTCATAACTACCTCCATCGGTGAAATCTTTAGGTACACCCAAACACCTACCTCAAATTCCAAATCTCTTATTCTAACATCAGTATAAGATTTTTGTTGGCTTTGGGCTGTCTTTAGTCTCTCTTGAATAACTTTCACCTTCTCCATAGCTTAATGGATTAAATCACGTCCTATTAATCCAGCCTCGCCAACTTCGAACCACCCAATAGGCGACCTATACCTCTTCCTATAAAATGCCCCATATGGTTCTATTTGTATGCTAGCTTGGAAACTATTGTTATAAGAACATTCAATCAAGAGTAAGTGATCATCCCAATTACCTTTAAAGTCTATAACACATGCCCTCAGCATATCCTCAAGAGACTATAAAGTCTACTCTGCCTAACCGTCTATCTGGGGATGGAAGATTGTAGTAAGATTCACCTTTGTACCAAGCCATTTCTGAAAGGACTTCCAACATTGTATTGTTAAAATGCCCCAAAAATATGCTTCAAAATGGTCATAATCGTAATTTTTATATATCTCAAAATCTGTGCGTGATATAAAAAATTTGACATCATATTCTTGATTGGGGGCAAAATTGAGTGGGAAATGGGTATAACCCAAACTTTAGAGGACCCATAGAGAAAAATAGTTTTTGCTAATTTTTTATTTCTAGAGAGCATTTGTGCCCTGGCCATGATGCACCAGGGGCGTGAAGAAGTGTAAATTGTTCCTTCGCGGACTAGACGCGGACCAGTACAAAATTTTTCTTACTTTTTTTGTTTCGGCCAAGGGCATTGGAGTCATAGCCCCATACCTACTTAAGCGTGAAATCACCCATACTTAGCCATTTTTTCAACTCAATACCATACAAAACCCTCTCTCAAACCCCCTCTAAGACTCTATCAATTCTCTCATTAGAATCTAAGGATATCAAGCTCAACTTTGGCACTCAAGGATTAATTTCAATCTCTAAAAATTACTTCAACTTCACCTCTAAGAATTCAAGGCTTAAGGTATGTGGGTTTCATCCATTAGGTCCTTTCACCCATGGAGCCCAACCTTCCTCTTTCATGAAAATTGCATGCTTTTAAGTTGTATTACTTATGGATATCTTTTACTATGAATTATGAGCATAAATTATATTGAGGTTTTATGAAATATTGACTGATTATGCATGACTATCTATTTCAAACTTATACCATGAATTGATTTTGTCTATTGAGACTATGCATGTTTTGAGCGATGATACCATGACTTATTATGCGCTTTTGTGATGGATTTCAAGGTACCCTACATGATGGTTTTACTACATGTTGGTGGGTTGATTTGAATTAAGTTTACTCATCTTATTTCACTCTTGCATTGCATGATTTTGAACAAGTATCATGAACCCACCATATGTTTGATAAAATGTTAAGTCAAGAATTCTCAAGTTATTGATGATCTACTACGTGATTTATAAGTCAATTGACTTCATGATGATTAAGGGCTTTTAAGTATGTGTTAAATTCATGGAAATTATAAATGATGTTGCAAGTATCAAGTTAACCCCTATTTCAAGATGTTTTACCTCTTGTGAGCCATGCTAAAGCAAGGGATCATGTATGATTATTATCTATTTTCATGTTCAAGTTAGGCTCAATATTAGATGTCAAGCATGTTTATGAGATACTCAATTCATGTTATCATGTCTCTTACAAGTTATTCATATTATGACTAAAGTATGATTATTTCAAGTATTCTGTGGGATTTGACCTAGCATCGATTGAGACTTAAGATAGGGGATCGACTCAAGGGGTCCTTATGTAAAGTATTAGTCTCTAAACTAAGTTCCACCATAGATTATACATGATCTCTCTAGGGTGAGGTATTTCACAAGAATGAACCCACCAGAGTTCCACAGATCCAAGCTGGAAGTGGATCCCCAAGAGTTCATCGATGAGGTGTATAAAGTGTTATCTATCATGGGGGTCAATTTAGAAGAGAAAGCGGAGTTAGCGGCCTACCAACTCAAATATGTGGCCCAAATTTGGTTCAACCAACAAAAATTGGAGAGGAAAGATGATAATGTTATTCCTTGGGAGGAGTTCAAAGATGCATTCCTCAATCGATTCTTTTCTATTGAGCTAAGGGAGGCTAAGATGATGGAGTTTATGAACCTTAAGCAAGATTCAGTGAGTGTGAGGAGTATACCCTCAAGTTCAATAAGCTCTCCAAGTATGCTCCCTATTTGGAGACCAACCCTAGAGTTAGAATAGACAAATTTGTGTCGGGAGTGTCTGACTTGGTTAATGAGGAGTGTCGCACCGTCATGTTAGTGGGTGATATGGATTTTTCCTGTCTCATTACATATGCCGAGCAACTAGAAAGGGAAAATCTTATAAAAAAAGAAGTGGTGAGTCCAAGAGGGCTCGTTTTGAAGGTGGTTTTTAAGGTTCCAAGGGTGTCCAATTTCTCCAAAGCCACAAGTTCCAAGGCCAAGGGTCTTCCAATGCTCCTAATAAGAGATTTACTAATGATAATCTAAGATTCCAAGGTGGTGGTGGTGGAGTGTCTAATCCTAAGTGCCAAAGATGTGGTAGAAACCATAATGGCCCATATTTGAGAAACTCTAATGCTTGCTATGGTTGTAGTGAAGTGGGTCACAAGGTTATTGATTGTCCTCATGTTCGAAACAAAGGTAGAGATGGTCATCCTAAAGGATAATAATGGCCACGCTCTAATAAGAAAGCGATCTCTATCAGTAATTAACCTAACCGATGTTAGGGTTGAATCCACAGGGAATATAGGGCTTGACTATAAGATTTCACTACTATTCATTCCTAGTATCTATAACTACAATCTCTAGATGGGGGGGTTGTTGTTGGCCACCACCGAATAACATTAATCATGAAAGGAAATAGATAATACGTGCAAAACCCAATCATAAATATGCACAAAACCTAGGTCATATCAAGTCAACTACCCATGTGTTCCCACAATCCTAAGTTGTGGGTGCTTAGCTACTCATGGCTAAGATAAAACACATAAAAATGCAAATAATAGACATAGTTGAGAGTTTCACCAATAACAATGGAGGAGATAGGCACCACAAGTTACAAACTCACAAGCTTGATTGATCAACAATGAGTACAAGGCAAGATTTCCCAAAATGAGTTTTCCAAAAGAAATACTAATCTACTCTAAAACCTAAGAAAAGCTTCAAACATATATTGGAGTAACGTCTACTGTTCAAACTCCCCTTCAAAAACCTAACTTAAACTTATAATATTTACAAAACAACCCTAGAAATCAAGCAGAAAAGACAGCTGGCATTTGATAAATTTTGCAGTTACGACTCATAGGTTGGCCTATGAGTCGTAGTCGTGGTCTCATATCAAGTTCTTGGCATCATGGACTGAATTGGTACGACCCATAGGTTCAAGTCACTACTTGAGCTATGACTTGTATGTTGGTCTCGTAATCTTGGTCTTCAGTTTTTTGTCCAATATTTTGGCTCTCTGATTCTTGCTACGAGTCCACCTATATAAGTGTAGTGTGCCTTGCGACTCGTAGGCTGGGGCTCGTAGGGGTGACCTTCACTTGGTAGATTACTGATTTTTGGTCTCTGATTCTTGCTACGACACCACCCTACGACACGTAGATTGAGCTACAACTCGTAGGAGGGCCGTATGTTCTATGCTTCAGCAAACTCTGCAACTTCTCTTCAAATCATGCCAGCCTAAGTTTTCTGGAAGATTAACACAAAAATACATCAAAACACCTAAAAGTCTCTTTAAGAACTCACAAAATACTTTGTTTTAGGCATCAAATGTATTGTTATTTTATAGCACATTAACACCCTCAACTTAGAATTGTTGCTCATCCTCAAGCGACGACTCAATCTACGCAAACAAAGAGAAATACTTAGCAGCTATATCAATGGCATGTATAATAGCTAATTTAATTCAGGTACCCAACTACTACGTTCAAAACATAGTTGCAAAGTTATTGAGCAAACAAGAACATCATGAGGTACCTGACAATCCAACTTTGATAAGCTAAGGAGCATTAACCTTCCACATGCACTGGCATAGTCATATGTTACTCAAGTAGTGCAAATGCTCTCACTAGAAAGAAGTCCCTTATAGTCACTCAAGAACATGCAGAAATCAGGGACTGAGGAAACATTCTCACTCTCACAATTGAAATTCATGCACAATGACTAACACCATAAGCTTGCCCTTATACTCCTCTTTCGGCTTAGTGACAAATTGGATTTGGATCACTTTAGGACCTAAGAGCTTGTAACATAGGTTCATGGTGCTTTGGTATGGCATTTTAGGAATTTAGTGACTAAAATCTATCCTCGAACCACGCTTACCAGCACTTATACCTTCATAACCTATCCAATTTCACTAATTCCTCCCTTATTCTACCATTTTAAGCTTTACTGGGCTGTTCTTTCACTTTTTACAGTTGTGCCTCAATTTCAAACTCATTTTTGCACATCTTTTCAGATCGAGGCACTTTTCCTTTTCTTTTTATTCACCCGGCTCATGATTAATCATTTTCTTTCTTTTCACCCCAACTAACCACTTTATTTTTGTTACTTTACCATAATAAGGGCCAGCCTCAACTTACGCTTTTAGCCTAAGGTGAAGTACACAATATCTATGTCTCAAACCAGGGCCACCAATGTAGCCACCCCCAGCTTAGGCTTTTAGCCTCAATCAAGGTTCACATGTTCAAGGATAGATCAGGGCCAATATTAGGGCATTTCATCAAATAAGGTCAAGTCGGCAATCGAGAAAGAATGAGTGCATGAGAAGCTCAAACATTCGGAGAAAGGGATTCACTAGTTCATTTGGTAGGCAATTTAGGCAAAAGTGGGTTTCCTATCAGAATAAAGGCCTAAGATCACCTCCAAATCAACTAAGTCACTAAACCAAGCTTAGAGTATGAGGGCAAGTTCTGCGTCCATACAAAATGCATGAATGCAACAAAATAAGCTCACAGCACACATGGCAATTGCATCCACAATCAAGTATAGACCTACAGATCATACTTTCAGTCTTAGCTTACCTTCACAATATCAGAACAAACATTGTCAGATACTCAAAAATGTATGAACGATCAATACTCATAACCTCAAAAATTTTGAGGGTACCCAATTTTTTATCAAAACATTGAAAACAACTCTAAAAATAATGTATATGCCAATAGATAATTACTACTATGCATTTACCCATCATCTATACTTCCTCAAGCATATCGGTTCAACAAAAAATAAACATCCACAAGGAAAAAGAAACATGGCAAGAAAGTCTTGGGATCAAAAATAAGGGAAGTTATGGACTTGAGGCTACTCAGACTTCACCTTAATCCATAACTTCCACTACCCCGCCAAAAGATGATATTTTGTCCTCAAAGTAAAGATAAAAACAAAAAGATGCAAGGGGCGTACCTTGGGTTGCATTCTAAGAAGCGCCTGGTTTAATGTCACGGCATGACAAGAAGCTTTTGCATTCATGCCTCTTCAAGGTCCCAGTCTTCCACTGTTTTGACCTCTGCCGAGTCACCTATATACCTTTTTACCATTTGTCCATTGACTTTGAAAGCTCTGCCATCCCTACTCTCTAACTCGATAGCACCATGGATAAAAACTCGCACAACTCTGAAAGGATCCATCCATTTAGATTTGAGTTTTCCAGGAAACCACCTTATCCTTGAGTTGTAAAGCAACACTATGTCTCCCAAAGCAAACTGGCGATCTTCAATTCTGCGATCATACTGAACCTTCATTCGTTGTTTGTACAAGGCGAAGTTCTCATAAGCTCGCAGTCTGAACTCATCAAGTTTATTTACTTCCATTATCTTAGAGATTCCATCTTCATGCCAATCTAGATTCAATTTCTTCAATGCCCACAATGCTTTGTATTCAAGTTCAACCGCCAAGCGGCAGGCCTTTCCAAACACCAGTTGATAAAGAGACATTCCGAGGGGAGTTTTAAAGGCAGTCCGATAGGCCCATAAAGCATCATCCAACCTCCTTGACCAATCAGTATGATGCACATTCACCATTTTTGATAAGATTTGCTTTATTTCCCTATTCGATACTTCCACTAGCCCACTAGTTTGGGGATGATATGGGGTTGCCACTTGGTGCTTCACACCATATCTTTCAAGGGGGGCTTTGAATAGTCGATTACAGAAGTGAGAACCTCCATCACTAATGATTGCCTGAGGTGTATCGAACTTGGAGAAAATACTTTTTTGGAGAAATCCTATAACACTCTTACCCTCATTGTTCGGTAGAGCTACAACCTCCACCCATCTGGAGATGTAATCCAATGCAACCAGAATATACTTGTTACCATACGAGCTAACATATGGTCCATAAAATCAATTCCCCAAACATTGAATAGTTTGATGACCAAAATAGGATTCATGGGAAGTTAATGCCTTCATGAAACTCTACCCTCTCTTTGACATCTATCACACAACTTTACATAATAGCCACATTGCAACACCTTGTAAGCAATTCGAGCTCCATTGTGATGGCCACCTACCAATGAAGAGTGACATGCTTCAAGAATGCTCATCATCTCTACTTTTAGGACACATCTACATATGATCCCATCAGCAGAGATGTGAAATAAATACGACTCATCCCAGAAGAACTTCTTTACATCATGCATGAACTTGCGACGTTGTGGGGTGTTTAAATCAGGGGATACCATATCACTCACCAAATAGTTAACATAGTCTGCAAACCAAGGTATAAGATCATATGACGCTGCCAGAACTCTTTCATCAGGGAATGAGTCATTTATGTCCAGCCCATCATCAAATTTCACCATAGCCTCATCTTCTAATCTACAAAGGTGATCAGACACCTGGTTTTCTGACCTTTTCCTATCAATCACATCAAAATTGAATTCCTACAAAAGAAGTACCCACCTAATCAATCTTGGGTTTGCATCCTTCTTTGCCATCAGATATTTGAGCGCGCATGGTCTTTTACCGAGATTGGTGGTGGAAATTTTTCTATCACCTCAATTTTTGTTTTATGTACCTCAATTCCCTTGCCGAAATTCTATGACCAAGCACAATGTCATCTTTGACCATAAAATGACATTTCTCCTAGTTTAGCACCAAGTAACTCTCAACACATCTCTGCAACACATCATGCAAATGCAAAAGACATTTTTTGAAAGACTGGCCAACGACACTGAAGTCATCCATGAACACCTCAATATTTCTTTCAACCATGTCCAAAAAGATAGATATCATGCATCTCTTAAATATGGCTGGAGCGTTGCAAAGTCCAAAGGGCATTCTCTTAAATGCAAAAGTACCATAGGGACATGTGAACATTGTCTTCTCCAGATCCTCAGGCGCATAATAATTTGATTGTACCTTGAGTACCCATCAAGGAAACAATACCATCCCTTTTCTGGAAGTCTATCGAGCATCTAATCCATAAAGGGCATAGGAAAGTGGTCCTTCTCAGTGGAATTGTTTAATTTTCTATAATCCATATACACTCTCCATATGGTTATTGGTCTCATGGGGAAAAACTCATTCCTTGCATTAGGTATCACTGTGATGCCTCCCTTCTTTGGAACACACTACACTGGACTCACCCACTTACTGTTAAAAATCGGGTAGATTACTCCCGCATCTAGCCACTTGATGATCTCTTTCCTCACAACCTCTTGCATTAGAGGGTTCAACCACCTTTGATGCTCAATACTTAGTCTATAATCTTTGACTAACTAAATCTTATGAGAGCATATCCCAGGGGGAATGTTGATGATGTCTGCAATCGTCCATCTAATGGCTCTCTTGTACTACTTGAGAACTGAGACTTCGGCTTCTGTTTGAGCTTCACTTAAATATGTTGCAATGATGACGGGTAACGTACTATTCTCTCCCAAGTAGGCATATTTTATATGCGTTTGTAATGCCTTTAACTCTAACTCTGGTGGCACTTCTATAGAAGGCTTTATAGGTAGTGTCTCCCTGTTGCATAAATCCAACTCCAACCTTGCTTACCGCCTTGGCCAAATGACACTCCAAGAGAATTCACTGTTTCCTCATAATCAAGAATGTTGTCACCCTCAAAGATCATCAAACGGCTGCCAAAGGATCAAACCAACCCACAATTCTATAGGATTTAAGCTTCACCTTCCTCATCAGATGAAATCATTGAGATGAATTGGAACTCTAAACTCTTCTCATCCTACTGACCCACTTGAAACAGCATAGCCTCCTCACCAAGCCTGAAAGTGAGTAGAATCTTCTCTATATCTACTAATGCTCGTCCTGTAGCTAAGAAGGGTCTTCCAAAAATGACTAGAACTGCAAAATCAACCTCACGGTCAAGTATAACAAAATCTGCAAGAAATATAAATTTGTCTACCTTTACCAACATATCATACAAAATCCCCACAGGCTTCTAAACTGTTCTGTCTGCTATCAACAACTGCATCTTTGTAGGGATAAGGCTTTCCAAACCAAGCTTTCTGAATATGGATAGAGGCATAAATTGATGCTAGCTCCCAAATCACACTGTGCTCTAGCACACGCTAGTTCTCCTGCAGTGCATGGTATGGTGAATGCATCCGAGTCTTCACATTTTTGCACTAATGACTTTGTATTGATAGCACTATAGCATTGAACATATTTGGAGAGGTCTTGACTCACTTTTAGCTTCTTTTTGACTAGATCCTTCATTCATTTGGCATGTCCTGGCATCCTTTCAAGGGCCTCAACTAAAGGAAGGTCTACTGACAATTTTTTAAGCATTGCCAAAAATTGTTCAAACTTACCTTCCTCCTTTCTCTTTCCAATTCTTTGAGTGAAAGGAGGAGGGCCCTAGGAAAGGTTTTATACTTATTGGATTGCTCTTTTGCATTGCATGCTTGGGTTTCTTCATCTGTTGTCTTCTTGTGGTTCCTATTCTTCTCTATTTGCATAGAGGAATTTATTGTGCTCCTGCCATTCCAAGTCATCACTGCTATGCAATGCCCTTCATTTTTGGATTCTGAACCGTATTGCTTGGTAGGGTACCCTTTTGGTGTTGGTTCAATTGTGAAGACACTTGCCCAAACTATTGTTCAAGTTGCTTGATTGTCACTGAATGAGACTCTATCTTTTGATTAATACTAGAGATATCTACTTTCATTCCCTTGAGAGTATCATCTTGATGTTCTGCTCGCTTCAACAACTTTTCAAACATATCTTCGATCCTAGAATTGCTTAATCTGGCATCACAATTACGTGGTAGCACAGAAGGATGCTTTTGTAGCCTTCTCTTCTCCCTATTCTGTATCTGGCACTCTCTCTCTCTCATAATATCCACCCCTATTATGTCTGTACATGCCATCACGGCTGAAGTTTCGACCTTGATTCCCAAAACCTTCCTTTAATAGTCTGAGTTGGACCCTTAGGGGTTGTTCCGGAAACCTGCCGCTTGGTTGCTTACATAACTAGTATCCTTATCAAAGAATTGATCATCATATACAGGAGCAATTGGAGGTTGGTGAGCTATTGCCTTCATTCTAGCTTGGTTTCGCTTCAAAACCAAATCCGTGCTCATACAGAGTTGAGCAAGTTGCTCCATAATCTCTTCACTCACTTTCGCTTGCTTACTATTTGTGGTAACCACACAAGAACTCTTTATATTACCACACTCACTCTGACCCCAGGCTCTATTGGTCTTCACCACTTGCTCCATTCTTTCTGCCACTAGCTCAAACAGTTGATCAAGAAAAACACCTCCGATGATCGTGTTGGAACAAGATTTGGTATTACCATCAAGTGCTCTATAGAAGATCTCGACCAAAGCATCATCAAAAATTTTGTGGTAAGGGACCATCCTCAAGCATTTGGTGAATCTCTCTTATGTAGTGCTAAGAGAGTCTCCAAGCCATTGCTCGAAGTTATTAATTTGGTCCTTATGCTTCATCTTCTTAGACCTTGGGAAATACCTTCCTAGGAATGCCCTCTGTAGTTCATCCCAACTCGTGATGGTACCCGGAGGAAGTTCAGACAACTATATCATTGCATTGCCAGTCAGTGACAATGGGAACATCCTCAATCCAATAGCATCAATAGAAATATTTTGTGTCCCCATGACACTTTTGCACACAAAGACGACATGTTGGAGATGACAGTGGGGATCCTCTGATGGTAACCCTGTGAATAGGCCATGATTTTGGAGCTTCTGGAACAATCTACTTGATACGGTGACTTAGTGTTTGCCAGTAGAGGGGGCAATACTATAGAACCGGTAACATCCATCGTCATAGGGTTTAATCGGTATTGATTCTAGCAATAAGCATTTGCACTAAAATCTCTATGTTGTGGCCAGTTGACTCTTGGTGGTGGATTCTTCTCTCTTCTTAAGTCTTCCTCATTCTCATGCATATCTTCCTCAACCTCAATATCCTCATTCACTCGAGCTATCATTCTTGGCAGTCGATGGATCTCCAAATTTAGTGGGGCTAAGGGATTGCCTTGGCTCCTTGTGTTGGGCATACAACATAGCATACCCTGCAAAAGAATTCAAACAACAAAAACAAAACAAAAGTAAAGCATAAGACACTCTAAAAATTAATACTTGAATTAACTAATAAGGAAATCAAATCAAACCTAGTCGTATTCCCCGGCAACAGCGCCATAATTTTTTGATGATGGTCATGCTCTAATAAGAAAGTAGTCGCTATCAGCAATTAACCTAATCGAGGTTAGGGTCGAATCCACAGGGAATATAGGGCTTGACTATAATATTTTGCTACTAATCATTCCTAGTATCTATAACTACAATCTCTATATGTGGGGGTTTGTTGTGATTCATAGAACAACTTAAAATGAACACTAATTAAAATTTGAGAAAATACTCAATATTGAGAAGAACTTGGGAAATTATGTTCCCCATGGTTCATTGACTCGATTATCCTAGGTAACATAACTACGATTAGTGAATTGCATGCAAAATGGTAACTTAAGTTCTTCCAGTCCTCTTGTGAAGGTAAAGGTCGAATTTCACCATGGCGCTTGCTCGGCTACCGTGGCGTGCCAACTAACTAATACCTATTGTCCCAATCAACCTCCCCTTGGTCAGGTTTGGTCGATTAGATGGGAACAGATCAACCGAATCCGGTCATCTACTTTCCTTTTCCTATTCATCACTACCTTGGTTGGAATCGTGATAGTAAGCAGGGTTTGGTGTTGGCCACCCCCAAACAACAGTAATCATAAAGGGGAATAGATAATACATGCAAAACCCCAATCATAAATATGTACAAAACCTAGGTCATCTCAAGTCAACTACCCATGGTTCCCATAACCCTAAGTTATGGGTACTTAGCTATTCATAGCTAAGATAAAACACACAAAATGCAAATAATAGACATAGTTGAGAGTTTCACCAATAACAATGGAGGAGATAGGCATCACAAGTTGCAAACTCACAAGTTTGATTGATTAACAATGAGTACAAAGCAAGATTTGCAATTCCTAAAAATGAGTTTTCCCAAAGAAAACACTAATCTACTCTAAAACCTAAGGAAAGCTTCAAAAATATATTAAAGTAATGTCTACTGTTCCAACTCCCCTTCAAAAACCTAATTTAAACTATTTATAGTGTTTACAAAATAACCCTAGAAATCAAGAAGAAAAGACAGTTGGCATCTGATAAATTTCACAGTTACGACTCATAGGTTGGCCTATGAGTCATAGTCGAGGTCTCATATCAGGTTCTTGGCATCTTGGACTGAACTGGTATGACCCATAGGTGTGAGTCGTTACTTGAGCTATGACTCATATGTTGGTATTGTAGTCTTGGTCTTTAGTTTTTGGTCCAATATTTTGGCTCTCTGATTCTTACTACAAGTCTACCTATACAAGTCATAGTGTGTCTTATGATTAATAGGCTAGGGCTCGTAGGGGTGACCTTCACTTGGCAGATTTCTGATTTTTGGTCTCTGATTTCTGCTACGACACCACCCTATGACACGTAGCATGAGCTACGACATGTAGGAGGGCTCATATGGCCTATGCTTCAGTAAAATCTGTAACTTTTCTTCAAAATCATGCCAACGTAACATTTCTGCAAGAATAACACAAAAACACATCAAAACACTAAAAAGTTGCTTTAAGAACTCACAAAATCTTTTGTTTTAAGCATCAAATATGCTGGACTTTGACAGCACATCAAAGGCCAAGGTGCTAAGGGCAAAGAGAGAACAACAATGGGGTGCTCTAAGGCAAAATAGATTCTATGCATTTCAAGGAAGGCAATGGGTGGATGAGGTGCCCAATGTCATCACCGGTATTTTAAAAGTTTTTTATTTTGATGTGTATGCATTGGTAGATTCGGGTGCCACTCTTTCTTGCATTACTCCTTTTGTTGCGAAAAAGCTTCATGTGAATCCTGAATTGTTGTGCGAACCCTATGAAGTGTCTATCCCCGTTGGTGAGTCCATTGTTGCTAGAAGAGTATGGAAATTGTCCCATGTCCATATTGCATAAAGTCTTGCTTTGTTATTTTATTGAATTAGATATGGTGGATTTTGATATCATTCTTAGTATAGATTGGTTGCATGCATACTATGCTTTTATTGATTGTAGAACCTGTAGAGTTAGATTCCAATTCCCTAATGAGCCCGTCCTTGAGTGGGAAAGTCGTGATGTGGTGGTCAAGGGTAGATTCTTTTCTTGTCTTAAAGCCCAAAAGTTGATTTCTAAGGGTTTCCTTTATCATCTTGTGATGGTTAGGGATGTTGAGTCCATACTCCTCCCTATTGAGTTGGTTCTGGTGGTTAATGTGTTTCTTGATTCTTCCCCGATTAGCTTCCCGGTGTTCCTCCTAAAAGGGAAATAAACTTCGGTATAGACCTCCTTCCAATACTCAACCCATTTCCATTCCCCCTTACCATATGGCCATAGCAAAATTGAAGAAGTTAAAGGATCATTTGAGGGATTTGTTGGAGAAAGGTTTCATAAGACCTAGTAAATCACCTTGGGGTGAACCGGTGCTTTTTGTGAAGAAAAAGGATGGTTCCCTTAGAATTTTCATTGATTATCGGCAACTTAATAGGGTTACCATAAAGAACAAGTACCCTCTACCAAAGATTGATGACCGCTTTGATCAACTACAAGATTCTAGTCACTTTTTTAAGATTGATCTTCGGTCTAGATACCACCAAGTGAAGGTGAGGGAGTGTGATATTCCCAAGATGGCTTTTTGGACTAGGTACAGGCACTTTGAGTTTATGGTTATGTCCTTTGGGTTGACTAATGCACCGACTATATTAATGGATATCATGAATAGGGTCTATAAACCCTACCTTGACATATTTGTAGTGGTCTTTATTAATCATATATTAATTTATCCCCAGAGTGAGGAAGAGTATGTGAATCACTTAAGGGTGATGTTGCAAATCTTGAAAGAGCTGAGGTTGTATGTTAAATATGAAAAATGTTAATTTTAGTTGAAAGAGGTTGCTCTTCTAGGGCATGTGGTGTCGTGTTATGTCATTAAGGTGGATCCTAAGAAGACGGAGGTGATTAGAAATTGTCCTAGACCCTTTAATCTATCGGATATTAGCAATTTCTTGGGTTTGGCGGGTTATTACCAAAGGTTTGTGAATGGTTTTTATTCTATTGCGTCTCCTATGAAAATGTTGACCCATAAAAAGGTAAAATTCATGTGTATCGATGAATGTGAAAAGAGTTTCCAAACTTTGAAAGATAAGCTTGTCTCTGCTCTTATCTTGGCTCTACCGGAAGGGTTGGAAGGGTTTGTGGTATATTGTGATGCCTGAAGAATTGATTTGGGGTGTGTTTTGATGAAAAATTGCAAGGTGATATCATATGCCTCTAGACAACTTAAGGTGCACGAGAAGAATTATCCCACCCATGATCTTGAAATGACAGCCATGATGTTTGCTTTGAAAATTTTGTATCACTACTTTTATGGTGTTCATGTGGATGTGTTTACTGACCACAAGAGTTTCTAATATGTTTTCACCAAAAAGATCTTAACTTTAGACAAAGGAAGTGGTTAGAGCTCCTTAAAGATTTTGATATGAGTGTTCATTATCACCCCGACAAAGCTAATGTTGTAGTCGATGCTCCAAGTAGAGTGTCCATAGGTAGTCTAGCTCATGTTAATGATGGTGGCAAAGAGATGGCTAGAGAAGTTCACCGGTTGGCTAGATTGGGGGTTAGGTTAATTGAAGTTGAAAATGGTGGTGTAGTGGTTGTTGATGGTTCGAAATCTTCTTTGGTTGAGAAGGTAAAGTCAAAACAAGATCTTGACCCCGCATTGTTAGAGTTGAAGACCTTGGTGAAAGATGCTAAAGTGGAGGATTTCTCCCAAGGGGGAGATGGTTCCCTTAGGTACCAAGGTAGGTTGTGTGTGCCTAATATTAGTGACTTAAGGGAGTTGATGTTGAAGCAGGCCCATAATTCAGCCTACTCTATTCACCCTGATTCTACAAAGATGTATAGAGACTTGAGGGAGGTGTATTGGTAGGGTGGAATGAAGAGAGATATTGCCAAGTTCATATCCGGATGTCACAATTGCCAACAAGTGAAAGACGAATATCAAAGGTTGGTTGGCCTAGCCTAGAAAATAGAAATTCCTTCTTGGAAGTGGGAAGAGATCATCATGGATTTTGTGGTTGGGTTGCCTAAGACTAAGAAATACTTTGACTCTATTTGGGTTGTTGCGGATAACTTAACAAAGTCGACTCACTTTCTACCGGTGAAAACTACTTATGGTGCCGAAGATTATGCCAAGTTGTATAGCTATGAGTTGGTCAGATTACATGGGGTGCCCTTGTTTATCATTTTGGATCATAGTGACTCAATTCACTTCACACTTTTGTAGGTCCTTCCAAAGAGGTCTTGGTACAAAGGTTAAGCTTACCATGGCTTTTCATCCTCAAACGAATGGTCAAGCAGAGAGGACTATCCAAACTCTTAAGGATATGCTTAGACCTTGTGTTTTGGAATTTAAGGGTAGTTGGGATGAACATCTTCTACTTATTGAGTCTTCTTACAACAATAGCTACCACTCAAGCATTGGTATGGCTCCCTTTGAAGCTTTATATGGTAGGCATTGTAGATCCTTGGTTGGGTGGTTTGAAGTGGGGGAGATGGCCTAGCTAGGTCCAAATTTGGTTATGGAAGCCTTGGAGAAGGTGAAGTTGATAAGGGAGAGAATGAAAACAGCCCAAAGTAGACAAAAGTCCTACTCGATCTGAGGAAAAGAGATCTTGAGTTTAAGGTTGGTGATTGAGTTTACTTGAAAGTCTCACCCATGAAGGGTGTGGTCCGGTTTGGTAAGAAGGGAAATTAAGCCCAAGATTTGTGGATCCTTATAAAGTTTTGAGAAGAGTGTGTAAGGTTGCATATGAGTTAGAGTTGCCTATGGAGATGAATATGGTCTATCCGGTCTTCCATGTGTCTATGCTGAGAAAGTATGTGGGCGACCCAAGTGCTATAGTTCCCTTGGATATTATGGGTGTTGTAGAATATAATTTGACCTATGAAGAGGTCACGGTGAAAATTTTGTATAGAAAAGTGAAGAAGTTGAGAAACAAAGAAGTAGCTTCCGTCAAGGTCCTTTGGAGGAACCAACAAGTTAAAAGTTCCACCTGGGCAGCCAAGGCGTACATAAGAAAGCGATACCCATATCTCTTCCACTCTATTCAAGCCGAAGGTACTAATTTAAATCCCCTATATGATTTTAAGTCTTAAGTTTCAGCCCTTATGTCATTTCGCATGCATTCATGTTCATGGTAACAAATTTATGGTGATTTTTGACATTCATGTTGAGATTTGTGAAAATGATGTTTAAATGCATTTATTGCATTCATGTCGGGCTGAAATCTTCATAATTACTTCTCTTATGCATGTTTTTTTGACATTTTGGGACGAATGTTCCCAAGGAGGTGATATTGAAACGCCCCAAAAATGTGCTTCGGAATGCCTATAATCGTAATTTCTATATTCCTCAAAATACATGCATGTCACGACCCAAAAATTATCGTGATGGCACTTGCTCAACTCCACCAGAACAAGTTAGCCTTAACTCAAAGGGATAATAAACATATCGCGTGGAAGTAATTAACTAGAGTAGATAAATAAACCTGAGAATTTCCATAAAACTTGAATACCACCCAAGGATTGGTTGTCACGCATACAAGCCACTAATAATGCAGAAAATCAAAGAAATACAAGTCCAAACTATTTTTCTTCTCGAATACAACAAGTACAGAAGAAATAGGAACAAGAGAGTTAGCTAGATGACAACAACTACCTCTCTACGTCTCCGGGGATGCCTCGGAGGATCAAGGAAAATACTATTCACTGTTCGGGCTCACAACCTACACAAATGTAGAAGCAAAGAGTGAGTACCAAATACCATGCGGTACGCAGCAAGTCAACTAACAAAACAAAGTAAGTCTAATATAATACACAAACTCCTTTCGTCCCAATCGATCTCCACGACTACAACCTGCACAGAAAGTTATTTCAACCCAGCAATACATAATACATAATAAGGATGGTATTTCGCCATATCACAATTTCCAAAGCACAAGCAAAAAATAATAGCACGATCAATCATAAGAATAACATCATGCTATGCAATAATATGCAAGAGTGAAATGCAATGCTTATGCAGTAACCGCCGGCGAAGACCTCGGCATTATAACATTACTGAAAAATATCTCAATATCACATCATTGCCGGCAGAAACTTCGGGGTCAGAACATCATCATAAATACGCCGGCAAAGACCTCGGCATCATAATATCATTATAATTTCACCGGCAAAGACTTCGGCGTCACAATATCATCATAAAGTTTTCAACATCATAATTTTGCCGACAAAGACCTCAGCATCATATCTCGACCGGTAAAGACTTCGGTCCCAATATTTTCCATCTCACTCATATCAATATCCGGAATCAATGCAAATATGCACGTCATGGAATGAATGAACATGATATGAACTCCACAGACACATTCACTCATTATGTTCAACCACAACAATATATATATCAAAAATATAAAATTCTCATCACTTCACCACATTTATCAATTCAAGTACCATAATAACACGCTAACTCGCATTCACATTTTTAATCATCTCATTTTTTATAATATTAAAATATTTCACATATCACACGTAGGAGAAAGAAAAATTTTGAGAATTTTATGGGATTTATAAAGTTTTGAAAGTCCACTTGCCTTAGTCATATCACGGTCAATCTAATACTTTGGACTTTCCTTTTTGAATGGAATTCGTAGCACCACGATCTAGTCAAATAAATTATTACCATAAGATTTCAAATTAAAACTAATAACACCTAAACTATTATATGTCTAGATTAGATCCAACTCATCCAAATCCATAATTTACATTTCAAAATATTAAGCCTAAAGTTAAGTCTCAAGTCCTCTAATTAACAACCTAAAGATATTTTATATAATGGATTACAATTATAATTTAATTATCTATCTCAATAATTATCAAAATTCTCCACCACATTTTTTTAAAAAAAAATTATCA
>JAABOM020000075.1:7455690-7478558 GCA_011800125.2 Solanum clarkiae | reverse complement strand
TACACGAGTTCGTTCTACTAAATAAAGTTCATGTGTTGTTCTACCTCCTATGCATTTCATTATTTGTGTAACCTACTGCTTTCATTGTGGTGTTGTCTTTTGTGATTATTTATACGTCATATGTTGTATCTACAGTCCTACAACTCCAATATTACGACCACCAAAAAAATTATCTCAAAGGTAATTGAAAGATAAGTAAAGTATATTGCTTGTTGATAGGTGGTAACTTGAGGGGTGGAAGAATCACCTAGCCAAGGTCGATCCTATCACGGGGGTTAGCCTAAGGGGTGAAAGAAAAATCCTAGCCAGGGCCGATCTCGATATAGATTTACCACTGATCAGCTGGTCATTTGTATTACGTGCTGTGTACAAATTATACAGTAAACGTAGAGTAATACATGATATATTTGTATTACATGATCCCACAGTATAACTAAAGGTGGTATCTTATCATACACCAGTGCATAGTTTCATTTGAGTTATTACTTTATATACAATATTTCCTTCCTTATATATTTAGTACATTATCTCGTACTGACGTCCCTTCATTTCATGCTGCAGGTACAGGTGCTAGTAGATCTCCTTAGTAGGAGTACAAGATATCTAGCTGTTGTTACCAAGCTCCAGGTTGCTTCGGTGCTTTGTGTGTCTAGAGTTTATAGTTTTGTAGTGTATAGATAGTCGAGGCGGGGCCTATCCCGACCCTTATCAGATACTTTTTCTTATCTAGAGGCTTTGTAGACTATGTAAATTAAAGTGTGGTCATGTCTCATACTTTAGACACATATGCATTTTCTTTTGGCTTGTTATTACCGTTTACTTTCTTAAAGGCATGTTGAATGTAGAAATCCCTTATAATATGTATAGAAAGAGCATAGGTACAGATTGGTTTTCCCGGGTCTTTTTGGCAACGGGTGCCAGTCTGACTTAATGGGACTTTGAGCATGACAAATGGGTCACTTGTCTACTCTTTATTCTTGTGTTAGGTAGACACTTGACATGTTGATTTTTTCTATCCTTGATGTTTATTATTATATCTATATTATTCTACCTATTTTGGTTTCATTCAGCTATTTTACATACCAGTACATTTCGCATACTAATGTATCCTTTTGGAATATATCATTTTATGATGTAGATACATAGGATAAAGGTCATCAACAGGCACACCACTGGGGATCTTGAAACATTCAGTAGATTGGTGAGCCTCCCCTACTTCGGAGGGTTCATCACCTATTTTCATCTTGCTTTAGAGTTAGCTTTTGTTTGATCTTTATTTTGATTGAGGTAGCCATAGGTCTGTCATTAGCACTACCTAATAGTGATAGAGGCTTCATAGACTAGATTCGAATGTTGATGTAAGATTGTGAGCTAGTTCTTCCTACTAGCCTTTTATTTTAAGATTATTTTGAGACTAGATGATGATGTGCCCACTTATTCCTTTATGTCTTCTGCTGATTAGTAGAATGTATAAATGAATGCAAGTGGATCACTTGGGGACTAGCAATAGTCTCTATATGACAGTTATGCCTAGGGTACCCTCCTGGGACATGACAAAATTGATTATAATATACAAGGTAAGAGCCAATTGTAAACCTCATCTAATGACAATAGTACACAGAATAAGAGTAAATGCTAAACCCCGTCATCTGACAATAGTACACAAGGTAGGAGTCATTAGTGGCTCAGTGCTAAACTCCAACTAACAATAGTACGGGAGGTAGGAGTTAATGCTTTTTCTCGACTGATATTAATACACCAGGAAGGAATCAATATCAAACCCCCATTAATAATAATACACAAGGTAGGAGTCAATACTAAACTTCTACTGAGAATAACACTGAGATTATGAAGACGAATATAAAGAACAAGTACTAAGAATAAGAGGAAGAACACAAGAAGAGGATATGGAGAAGAAGAGATCAAACTTTTATTGATTATAGTATAGTTTCAATAATCTGTACATGCTAAAATATGAATTAACTTATATAGATTTGAAGCTACTAACTTCTCAACTAACTTAACAACTTTACCTAACTCTCTAACTAACTTTTAGTTAGGATAAGCTAGGATTACGGATGTTAAGTGAGCTCCTTGACACTCCCCTCAAGCTAGGGACTTCAAAGATGTTTAGGATGTCTATCTTCCAACTTAAGAGCTCATGCTAACTCCTAGGTAGGGCCTTTGTAAACATGTCTATAGGCCGATTCTTGGTAGCAATATATTTGGTTGAAACAAGTCCTTGATTGATCTTTTTTCGAATGAAATGACAGTCCATTTCTATGTGCTTGGTTCTTTCATGGTACACAGGGTTAGCTGCTATCTGCACAGCAGCTTTGCTATCACTGAAGAAACTGATAGGAAGAGTTGTTACAATGCACAACTCCTTCATTAGGCCAATAATCCACACTAACTCTGCTAGTACAACTGCTATGCTTTTGTACTTAGCTTCAGCTGAGCTTCTTGAGACTGTAATCTGCTTGTTAAACTTCTAGATTATAAGTGAATCTCCAAGTTTTACTACATAACCAGTTACATACCTTCTAGTATTAAGATAGGCAGCACAGTCTACATCACCATAGGCTAACATTTCAAGCTTACTTTTGCTGGATTAGAGAACTCCTTGTCCTGGTTATCTTTTTAGGTACCTTACTATTCTAGGTGCAGCTTCTATATGAGACTGTTTAGGGGCTTGAAAGAATTGGCTTAATGTTTGTACACAATAGAAAATATTTGGTCTTGTCATGATTAGATAGAGAAGCTTACTATGAGTTCTTGATAGAAACTTTGATCAGCCAAAGCTTCTGTTTAGTCATTCCTTTTTCATAGGTGATCATCATACTCTTTTGATGTCAACTTTACCTGTGTATCCATAGGAGTCATGGATGATTTTATAGCTCCATGTCCTGTTTCTGATACTAGTTGTAGTGCATACTTCCTTTGATGCATTAGAGTCTCCTTTTCAGATCTTGCAAACTCAATTACTAGATAGTATTTTAACTCTCTCAAGTCTTTCATGTTGAATGTTTCTTATAGTGTTGTCTTTGTATCTTGAATCATTTAGAGACTATCACCTGTTATAAGCATATCATCTACATACACAAGCACCACAGTTACTCCTTTTGAGTCTTTCTTGACAAATAGTGAATGTTCATACTGGCTTTGTTGAAACCTAAACCTTCGTAGTGTTTAAGTTAGTTTGGCATTCCATTGTCTTGGAGCCTGTTTGAGACCATGCAATGATTATTTTGATTCTGCACACCATATTCTCCCCCTCAAGAAATTGAGGAAGTTGCATATATATTTCATCAAACAAATTACCTTGCAAGAATGCATTAAATACATCTATTTGATGTATATGCGAACATTTGATTGCTGCAATAACAAGTACAGACTTGACTGTTTTCATCTTAACTATAAGTGAGAAGATTTCCTGATAATCAATACCTTCTTGTTGACTATACCCCTTTGCCACAAGCGTAGCTTTGAACCTTTCAATATCACCATTTGCCTTATACTTCACTTTATATATCCATCTACATCCAACAGGTTTCTTTCCTATAGGTAGTGAAACTAGATCCCATGTATGGTTATTTTGAAATGCTTTAATTTCTAACTTCATAGATTCCACCCATATAGGATCCTAAACAACTTCGTTATCACTAGTGGGCTTTGTTACTTCAGACATCTTGCTTAAATAGGCTTCATAGTTAGGTGCTAGATGATCATACTTCATGTAATTGGACATAGGATAAGTGACTTCATCATTGATACTTAATGACACAAAGTCTTTTAGCCATAATAGAGGATTTCTACCTATTCTAGGCCTTCTAACTTCAGTGACCATTGGTACTACTTCATTAGACACTATATGAGTTATAGAAGTCTCAGATGGTTGATCTTCAGTCATCTTATTAGAAACCTGTTCTATGACTTGTTCTGTGCAAGGTCTTGTATCATCCTCAGATAGTTCAGTAGGTTGTATTATATTCACCCATGTTTTGACTTTCATAATTAGTATCAAACAGACCATAGGTACTAGCAGGAAACAACACACTTCTGTCACCACCCTTACTAACCTTCAAAGGAAATACATTCTCCCTAAACACAACATCTCTATTGATGAACAACCTATTTGACTCCAAGTCATACAACACATATTCTTTTTGAGTCTTTGAGTACCCCATATGAACTGATATTTTGGACCTTGACTTTAGTTTGTCCAATTCCTGAATTGTCTTTGCATAGCACTAAAACCCAATTACTCTTTAATGTGTAGTAGATGGTGGAATGGTATTAAGCTCATAAGGTGCCTTGTGTTGTAACGCTAAACTAGGCAACTTGTTTATCAGATATTCAACAACTGACACACATAGGCCCAAGAATTGGATAGGTAATTCAGTTTGAAACCTTAGAGCTCTGGTAACCTCTAGTATGTGTCTATCTTACCTCTCAGCAACACCATTTTGCTGAGGGATGTAGGGACAACTTGTCTGATACTATTCCAAGACTACTAAACATAGTACTGCATACTGAGTTGACGAACTCAGTACCATTATCTGACCTTATTACTTTAATCAACTTACCAAACTGAGCATACACATAACTGATAAACTGTTTAACAACTACACATGTATCAAACTTTAACTTCAGTAGATAAACCCAAATCATTCTTGAAAAGTCATCTACTACAGTAATGAAGTACTTTTTCCATCAAAGTAGCATGTTTATATGGACCCAAGCATACATGTGAACTAATTCAAAGCAATCAGATGTTTTGATACAACTTGTAGGAAATGAAGTTCTAGCTTATTTTGCACAAAAACATACAAACACACTTATCTACTGCACTAGCTATAGTCTCATACTTAGAACTAAACATTTTGTATGACACTCCAACTAATAGATGTCCAAACCTCTTATACCACAACTCCACTTCACTGAGACTCTTGGACTTGTCTTCTTAATTCAAAACATATAAACAACATCAGTTGTGTGTCCATATTTTGTCACTTCAGAGAATATATATAACCCATTCATTTCTTTACGAATCTCCCTAACCTTTTCATCTGAGAGATCCTGAAAGATATAAAAATCTGGAAAGAAACTCACTGAGCACCCCAACTCTCTTGTGACTTTTGAGATAGACATAAGGTTATATTTAAATGCAGGTAGATAGAGTACATTAGACAGAGTACTTCTTGTAGAAATTGCACCTGATCCAACATGTGTAACTTTGGTTTCACCTTCTGTAAGTAAATGTACTTTCCTTGTACTATAATGCTTAATAATTGTTGCTTTATCTAGAAGTTCTAATCAGCTACCATATGATTAGTTGCACCAGTGTCAATTATCCAATCTTGAAACTTTTTAACTAAAAAAGCTCTATGAAACTCATTACCTGATAAACTTGCAGATTCTACTATATCAGGCTTGACACCTACATTTCCTTCACCTTTCAGATGTGCTAAGATTTGATTATACTGCTCTTTCACTAATGGATAAGTTCCCATCTCGTGCTGCACTTGGCTAGTGCTTGAATCACTATAACCAGACTCCAACACACCTTTTGATCCCTTCTTAAGTTCTTGAAAGTGACTATCTGCCACTACATTATGAGCACTTTCCCCTGAACCATATCCAAAATTAGGTCCCCTCTTTTTGAACTTGTAATCTGTAGGATAGCTTATAAGCTTATAGCATACATCTTTGGTGTGCCCTTTCATTTTGCAGAAATCAAACTGCACACTGTAGTTCTTCCTGAACCTTGAGGGTCCATCCTTAACACACATAGCTATATCAATGCCTTGACTTTCAATTGCAAGATTTGATCCCAGGATCCCTTCCTTAACAAAAATAGACTTCTGTCCTTCATCATTAACCACCATTCCATAAGCCTGATTAATTGAGGACATATGATTCATGAGTAGAATCTGACTTCTTGCATGATTATATGATTCATTAAGCCCTATTAGAAACTTGAACAACTTTAACTTTTGCAGATGAGACACAAATTCTCTTGACTTCTCACAATTACAACAAGGTGCAGGCACTAAAGCCTCAAATTCTTCCTAAAGGTTCTTCAACTTTGAGTAATAGACAAAAATAGAAGAAGTACCTTGAGTCAATGTAGCAATTTCTTTATGGACATTGAAGACTCTGGATCCATCCAGTTTATTAAACCTCTCATATAGATTATCCCAAACAATCTGAGCATTAGATGTATACATAATGCCTCCCAAAAGTCCTTTTGCAACTGAGTTCATCAACCAAGACAACACCACAACATTGACTCTTTCCAGTTACTCCACAGAATTTCTGGAAACACTTCTTTCTTGTAGGTGACATCAACCAGTCCTATTTTATTCCTTCCAAGCAAGGCAACTCTCATGGATTTGTTCCACATTGAGTAGTTTTCAATCTCTGTCAGTTGAAAGGAAATAATCTATGCACCACTAACAACAGAAGGAGAAAGAAACAATGGATGACTATAGTCCATACTTGGACCTTGTATTACTCCATTGCTCGACCCTGGACCACCTCCATTACTTGATCCATGTCCAGCACCATTCCCAGAGCCAAAACTAGTGTTTTCCATTCTGTAATCACCAGCCAAGAACTTCCACTCGAACAGAAACAAGACTAGAAAGACTTGAAGCTATGTTTCTTCAGAAAATCAGAAAGTTAACAAGATCAACCTAGTAATACTAGCTATAAATGCTTTGACACCATGAGATTATGAAGATGAATATGAAGAACAAGTATCAAGAAAATGATGAAGAACGCAAGAAGAGGATATGAAGAAGAAGAGATCAAACTCTTGTTGATTGTAGTGTAGTTTCAATAATTTGTATATGCTACAATATGAATCAACTTATATAAATTTGAAGTTACTAACTTCTTAACTAACTTAACAACTTTAGCTAACTCTGTAACTAACTTTTAGTTAAGATAAGCTAGGATTAGAGATGTCAAGTGAGCTCCTTGACAAATACATAAGATAGGATTCAATGCTAAATCTCCTAGCACCCGTGTACTATGACCGCAGTGAATGACATAAAAAAAAAATAAAGATGGTTAAGGTCTTAAGGGTACACAAAATTAGCGAAAAAAATAAAAATAGTCAAGGTCTTAAGGGTACGCAAAATTAGCGAAATTTAGTACTTCCTCTCTTCATTTCTTTTTAGTTGTTATGTTGCGCTTTTCAAGCATCAATTCGACTAATTTTCAAAGCTAAATTAGATTATGTTAATTTAATATTTTAAAATAAAATTTAAATCTTTAAAAACTATTAAAAATAATATAAATTATATTTTTATATTACGATGAAAAATGTATTTTAAAATATTAGTAAGAATTTATATCATTTAACTTAAAAGAAAAATTGTGATGATTAAAAAGTAACAATTGCCCTATAGCTGAGAGTAGTAATTTTGTAGGAAATTAAAATTTGCCGTGGACGAAAAGACTTTTCACATTTAATTGGTCCCTTTCTTTGCTTTACCCTCCAGCAACCATACCTTCAAACCCATTCCATCTCACAAAATTGAAAATTGCATGCACAAATCTCAAATAATTGACTCTCGAAAAATAAAAAGTCCCATAAAATTTGGGACAGAGAAAGTATTTAATTAAAAAAGAATTTTAAATTATATTTTTTATAAAATTTGTGATTTTAAATATACTATGTTCCTTAATGCATATTCAAATGTTACTTTAAAATCATAATTTCATATCGCATTTCAAACATCTTGCCATTGTTTCACAACATTTTCATGTGCACCTGCAATCCAACTAATTCTTTCTCTTTGCCGTCACGCACATTACTGTTCAAAACTAAATCAATGCGTGTGAAATATCACTCTACTTTCAAAATTTATCATAAGAGAATAGCAATATTCCTTTATGATAAAATGAGTGAACAGTAGTTGGTACAGATAAATAGTTTAAGAATATACCTAAATTAAGGAAAAATTTTCAAAAAAGCGCAATTATCTAAAACACTAATAAAACGCTAAGTTTTAATTTAATAAAGATAAACTATCTATGATTAAAATCGAAAAGATGGTAAACAATTGTAAAATAAACAATCTATATTTACACATAAAAATTTGGAAGTTGTAGTTTATCATAATGTTTATATCTTATAAAGTCACTCAACTTTGAGAATGTATATAACATCATTGGACGTTGTTTTGTATCAATAAAATCACTCAACTAAGTTAATTATAAAAAAAATTGATATAACAAAATATTTTTGTCTATTATGTAAATATGAAACCACAAATAAATAAAATTTATAAATTTGACATGATAAATTTATTTGTTTTTATATTATGAAAATATGCACATGCGAATAAATAAAATTTGTAACCTAATTTATTTAAATAAATTTACTAGTACAAAACTACAAATAAGAAATTAAAATCAAGAAAATAAAAAAAAAGTGTAAAAGAATTTGAGGGATATTTTTGTCTTTGTGTATTTAATGCCATAATATTAAATCCAAGGTATTAATTAATACAACCAGATATGAGGTATTAATTAATACATGTATGAGATTGGTTATACATGATCCAAAAATTCTACCAAAGAGGGTATTAACTAATATCATATTTAATACATAAATTATTTTCTCCTAATACCTCCTACCAAATGACCCCTTAATAATATATCCCGATTTATGTGGTAGACTTTTGTTTTTAGTTGATCCCAAAATGAATATTACATTTCTTTAATTAGGAATAACATAATTCTAAATTATTGATTTTCACATTTGATGAAATGATTTATAGTTACACAAATATCTACATTTTACTTTAGATCACAAATTTCAACACAAAAATTGAGACCGAGGGAGTTAATATATGGAGTCTTAACGAAAGAATAGGAATATGTGCAAACCCCCAAAGGTAAACATAAATTTAATCTAGCCTTGGCGTACATGCAAGGTACCATTTGGTATTTTAAACATCTCTATAAGCATTATCCAACTTGCTCTTTTCTAATTCCCATTTCATCTCTTATGATCAGTTGAAATTCCAGCATTATTTCAATTTATTGGGAGGTAGACGTAATCGCGCAATTAGTCTTGTTTGATTGGTGTTCAAGATTGCGCGACTAAAATTACCTGTCATGGTGTTGAAAAAGATGATGGCGCGAGTAAAATCAACTGTCACGACACCTTTCAAGAAACGTTCGAAACACTATAAATTACCTCCTCCTCAGCCAGAGCCACCACCTCCAATTAGTCCACCAAAATCCCCTGAAATGTCTCCACCACCACCACAACAAATTAGGCCAATGTTACAACCTTTTCTGTTTCCAAAAGCAAAGTCCACTGTCCTTCCTGACCCGTCTCCATTTTTCGCTCATAATCTCTTGTCAAGTCCTTTGCCTACAAATTCTTTCTTTCAAAACTTTGTCTTGAAAAATGGTGATCAGCCTGAGTACATTCATCCATATCTTATAAAATCGTCAAATTCATCTCTGACTATTTGTTACCCACCTCAGTTCATTAATCCTTCATTCATTTACCAGATATTCAATGCTGATCTCACTATTTCTATGTTAAATAATCCTAATCTAAATGCACCTCATCTTATTTCATCATTTAGTGATCTTAGTGTAACGTTAGACCTTCCATCGAGTAACCTCAGGTTCTATCTTGTAAGGGGATGTCCCTTTGTTACTTGTAATGTCATTGCTGATGTTGCGCTCAAGATTTCTACGATTCATGCTATTCTTGAATGCTCTTGGAATGCTACTCTCACCAAATATACTATTAGGTTCAACAATGGCCAAACATGGATTTTGTACGCGTCTTCACCCATCAATTTGAGCAATGATTTGAATAATATCACTTCTAGTGAGTTCTCGGGTACGATAAGGATTGTTCTCTTGCCAAATCCTGACTATGAAGCAGTTCTTGATCGGTTCAGTTCTTGTTATCCTAAATTTGGTAATGCTGATTTCAGTCAGCCATTCTGCGTCGAGTACAAGTGGGAAAAGGTTGGATGGGGGGACTTGTTGATGCTGGCACATCCCCTGCATCTCCAGCTGCTCTCCGATCGTTCAGGTATTATCTTGAAGGATTTTAAGTACAATAGTATTGATGGTGAGCTTGTTGGTGTTGTTGGAGACTCATGGCTATTGAGGAGTGATCCGATTTCTGTAACATGGCATTCGATTAAAGGTGTAAAGGAGGAGTCTTGTTCTGAAATAATTGATGCTTTGAGTAAGGATGTCGCGGACCTGAACTCAACGTTGATTGCAGTATCAGCATCATCTTACTTTTATGGGAAGTTAATAGCAAGAGCTGCAAGGCTAGCATTGATAGCTGAAGAGGTTTGTTATGTTGATGTCATCCCAACAATTCGCAAATTCTTGAAGGATGCGATTGAACCTTGGTTAGATGGGACTTTCGAGGCAAATGGTTTCTTTTATGATACAAAATGGGGTGGAATTGTAACTAAACAAGGTTCAATGGATTCCGGTGCTGATTTTGGATTTGGAGTATATAATGATCACCATTACCATATTGGCTATTTCCTTTATGCTATTGCAGTGCTTGTCAAGATAGATCCAATGTGGGGAAGAAAGTATAAGCCACAAGCTTATTCTCTAATGGCGGATTATATGAACTTAAGCAGGCGAGAAAATTCACACTATACGCGGTTGAGGTGCTTTGATTTGTGGAAATTGCATTCTTGGGCAGGGGGGTTAACCGAGTTTGCTGATGGAAGGAACCAGGAGAGCACAAGTGAAGCAGTGAATGCGTACTATTCAGCAGCTTTAATCGGATTAGCATATGGTGACACTCATCTTGTTGCCATTGGATCAACCCTTGCAGCAATGGAGATTCATTCAGCACAAACATGGTGGCATGTTAAAGAGGAAAGCAACTTGTATGCAGAGGAATACACAAAAAATAACCGTGTGGTTGGTGTTCTGTGGTCTAATAAAAGGGACAGTGGCCTTTGGTTTGCTCCGCCTGATTGGAAAGAATGTAGACTTGGTATTCATGTTTTACCTTTATTGCCTATTACTGAAGTTGTATTTTCTGATGCTCGGTTCGTGAGAGAACTGGTCCAATGGACAATGCCAGCTCTTGCAAGACGAGGTGTTGGAGAAGGGTGGAAGGGGTTTGTGTATGCTTTAGAAGGAGTGTATGATAAAACAAGTGCTTTGGAGAAAACAAGAACATTAACTAGTTATGATGAAGGAAACTCGCGCACAAATCTTCTATGGTGGATTCATACTAGATGTGATGAAGCAGAGGAATATGACAGAGGAAACAAGTTCTGCTGGTTTCGGCATTACTCTCTTTGAATTTATTGCATGTAATGTAACATCCAGTGAAATAAAAACATTCAGAAGCACTTGCCATTTGTGGTGTCTGTATAATGTATGTACTTCTTTACGCTATTAATCTGGATTGTAATATCTATTATACAAATAAATGATCAAGCTTGGACTTAGTGACAATTTTAGGACATCTCCAGAGCTGAATTTTCTGTACTATGTCTATCATGCAAACAGTTTTCATGACCATGTGGCTTTAGGAATGAAACTGGTCCTCTGTATGAAGGGCACCAGTGAAGTAGTAATTTAAGCAACCAAAAAGTTACTTTTTCCTACTGAATTTCCCCTGGAATTATGTTCATTCGCTGTTTTCATAGATATTTGAATTGAATAACTGAGAAAAAATAGTAATATTTTTATATGAAAAAGTAGAAAGTTTTCATTATTTCAGTGAGAATCTGTTTCCTATCATGTCTTTTTTTTCTGTGAGATGGTTACATAGGAAATGACTATCGCCCAAATCTCTTACCAAAATTTTCTACGGAATTCTTTTTATTTCTAATAATGTTATATTTAACAATCATCAACGCAACCAATATAGAGGATCTGCTTGGAAAACTGTGAAATTATATTTGGGGTTTTGGGAAGATGCTTATGTCACGACCCAATCCAAGTGCCTAGGAGCGACATGGCGAATGGGGAACCCGAAGACACTCCAAACAAGCCTCATATCATATGTAAGCACATCCTCGGTTAAGAAGCATAGTTCAATCATCAACATGTAGTACTGGGGGATTAGGGGAGCAAGACGCACTCTATGGGTAAAAAGATAAAGAATTACCACCACTCAATCACAACAAGCAAGTCTAAAGGAATGGGAGCATGGGGCACACTATATGGGAAGTAGAAAAATACCCCTCATGTGCTTCAGAATGTCCCATAATTATATTTTTCAAATATCTCAAAAATTGTGCATAATTTCAGAAATCCGACTTCATATTCTTGTTTAGGGGGCAAAATTGAGTGGGAAATGGGTAACCCCCGGATTTTAGAAGACCCGTAGAAAAAAATAATTTTTGCAATGGGACGAATTCCAGTGGCCCTATGCGCCCAGGCAGCGACGTGCGCCACTGTGCATTTTGGGCCTATGCGTTTGGTCCGCGTCACGCCAAAGGCGCAGACCATTGTATTTTGTGCCCTATTTTTCCAGATTAGTTCAAGGGCATTTGGATAATAGCCCAATGACCATTTAAACATGAATACCTCTATACTTAGTCATTTTTCAACTCTAGAACTCACAAAACTGTCTCTAAACCTCTTCAAAACATTATCAAAACCCTCATTCAAATTCAGGGATCTCAAGCATAATTTAGGATTTCAAGGACCCAACCCAAGCTTCAAGTCTCCTTCAAGTTTACTCCAAGAAGTTTCAAGTTTAGGTATGTGGGCTTCATTCATGGGGTCTTTCCACCCATGAAGCCAAACTTTTCCTCTTTATTAGATTTTATGATTTTAAGGTTAAATCTCTTATGGGTATTTCCTATTATTATTCCTATGCATGAAATATGTTGGTAATTTGTTGAGTATTGAATTTTAAATGATTTTCATGACACCCAAAATGAGGGGTTTTATTACTATGTTGGTGGGTTGAATTGCAAGACTTTAACATGAGTTGATTTTACTCTTTCTTGTCTATATATTTAAGATTGCATGATTTTGAACAAGTGTCATGAACCCATTATGTGTTTGATTAAATTACATGACAAGAATTCTTAGATTGTTTATGAACTATTGCATGGTTTTATAAATCAAGTGTTTTCAAATAATTATGGGCTCCCAAGCATGTATTTAAATCATGAAAAATATTTATGATTTTACAAGTAACAAGTTGAGCCCTATTTCAAGATTTTATCCTCTTGTGATCCATTTATGTCAAGTTGAGAGGTCAAACATGATTACTATTTTTTCCTTATATTTAAGTTAAGCTCACTAGTAGAGGTCAAAGATGTGAATGAGCTACCCATATCATATTATCATGTTTCTTACAAGTTATTCATATTATGATTAAAGTTATGATTATTTTAAGTATTCTATGAGATTAGACTTAGCACCGATTGAGGCTTAAGGTGGAGGCTCGAAGAAAGGGGTCCTTATATGGTTTTTAGTCTCTAAACTATGTGTCACCTGAGGATTATATTTTCCCTTAAAGGGCTTTACTAGTGGATCCATCTAGTTCATGTTTTTCCCCTCAAGTGGGGCCATGTTTGGTTTTCCTTGGCAAGTAGACCACACTTTTTCGAGGGGGTATCATGCCTTGGATTCCAAGTAGTAGCTCGCTTGGTCTTATATGTCAGTTAAGGTCTCCTCCTACATATGTATGTTATGTATGCTAGTTGAGGGTTCTACACGCATGTTTTATTACAAGCATTGATCATACATGTCATATTGAGTTATATCCATTGAGTACGATTATATGTCTTGCTTATTATGTCTTATGTTTTTGTTACATTGCACCCCGCGTACTTAGTACATTCCAAGTACTAACGCATATTCTATGCCTACATGATATCACCATTAGGGATCGGAGCTCCTATTGATCATCCTCCTCTACGTGGCTAGTTCGACTCTTGAAGAAAGCTTTCGGTGAGTCCTCAACTCAGAGGACAATATCTATTTTATTCATGCTATGTTGAGACTTATTCTTTATGTCGGATACTTATTATCATGAGGGTGAGCTCGGGAAGTGTCTTGGCCCCCACTCCATTCTCTAGTAGAGGTGTTGTTGGATACTATGATTGTATATGCTTATGAGCTCTACTCTTCTTATGATTTTATGATTATGAAAGATTTTCCTTAGTCCCGCTTTCCTTTTGTATAATTAACTCTTGTTATTGTCTTATTTTGCTTCCGCAACCAATGATATGTACATGATATGCTAAGAGGCTTGTTTAAATTGTCTCCGGACTTCCCATTTGCTGTGTCATATCTAGGCCCTAGGCTTGGGTCGTGACATGCTTGATATTAGAGTACTAGGTTATTAATCGTCCTTGGAAATCCAACACACCGCGTTGAGTTGAGTTTTATTCATTGTTGTGAAGCGCACCACAACTATGAATATGAGGCTATGAGACGTTTTAGGAAATGTTTCACTTCTTCATGATCTATGTTGTGCCTTAGATGTAATGATAAGGATTTCCCCCCTAAGAATGCTCTTTTTCTCTTTTAGATCACTCCACTACCAAGAGGAAGACCAAGGAGGGCCTGTACACCCGAGGAGCAACCGACCCATCCCGCTCCTCAAGCTCCTCAAGATGAGACGCAGCCCAAGTTGAGTTCCAGAATGCCACCACTATGTTGACCCATGCTATGACCAAGCAATTGAACTAAGGGGCCTAAGCTCTTCATGCTCCTACTCCGGCCTCAAGGGCGAGTGACTTCACAAGGATGGACCCCGAGTTTCATGGGTCCAAAGTGGATAAAGATCCTCAAGAGTTTATCGATGAGGTATATAAGATGCTATCTATCATGGGGGTAAATTCGGAGGAGAAGGCGGAACTAGCAGCCTACCAACGCAAAGGTCTGGCCCAAATTTGGTTTGCTAAATGGAAATTGGAGAGGACAAATGATGATGCTATTCCTTGGGAGGAGTTCAAGGACGCCTTCCTCAACCGATTCTTCCCCATTGAGTTGAGAGAGGCTAAAATGATGGAGTTCATGAATCTCAAGCAAAGTTCCATGAGTGTGAGGAAGTGTGCCCTCAAGTTCAACAAGGTCTTAAAGTATGCTCCTCATTTAATTGCCGACCCTAGATCAACAATGAATATGTTTGTGCGGGGGTGTTCGAGTTGGTGAATGAAAAGTGTCGTACCACCATGCTAGTGAGTGATATGGACTTGTCTAGGCTCATGACATATGCTAAACAACTTAGAGGGAGAAACTTAGCAAGAGAAGAAGTGGGCAGTCCAAGAGGGCTCGATTTGATGGTGGCTTCCAAGGTACCAAGGGTGGCTGTTTCCAACAAGGTCACAAGTTCCAAGGTCAACGGTCCTCCATTGCTCCAAACAAGAGGTTTGCTAATGATGGGGAGTCTAACCCAAGATTTCAAGGTGGCAATGGTAGGGTGACTAATCCTAGGTGCCAACAGTGTGGGAGAAACCATGGTGGTCTATGTTTGAAGAACTCTAATGCTTTCTTCATTTGTGGTGAAGTGGGTCAAAAGATTGTTGATTGCCCTCAAGCTCAAAACAAGGGTAAGGATGGTCGTCCTCAAGGCCAAGGTGTAATGTGGGTCAAAGAGCAAAGGGAGGCCAATAAGGGGGCGCTCTGAGGTAAAATATGTTCTATGCTCTGTAAGGGAGGCAAGGAGTGGATGAGGTGCCCGAATGTTGTTATTTGTATGTTAAAGGTTTTAGATTATGATGTGTATGCTTTGATAAATCCGGGTGCCACTTTTTCTTTCATTACTCCTTTTTTGTTGCCAATAGGCTTCATGTGTGTCCGGAATTATTGTTTGAACCCTATGAGGTATATACTCCCATTGGTGAGTCCATTATTACTAAAAGAGCCTATAGAGATTGCCTCGTGTTCATATTGCATAAAGTCTTGCCTTGTGATTTTGTTGAACTTGACATGGTGGATTTTGATATTATTCTTGGGATGGATTGGTTACATGCATATCATGCTTCCACTGATTGTAGAACCCATAAAGTTAGATTCTAATTCCCTAATGAACCCATCCTTGAGTAGGAGAGTTGTAATGTGGTGGTCAAGAGTAGATTCCTTTCTTGTCTTAAAGCCCAAAAATTGATTTCTAAGGGTTGCATTTACCATCTTGTAAGGGTTAGGGATGTTGAGTCTAAAATCCATCCTATTGAGTTGGTTCAGGTGGTTAATGAGTTTCTTGATGTCTTTCCTGATGAGCTTCCCGGTGTTCCTTCTAAAAAGGGAAATCGACTTTGGCATAGACGTCCTATCAAATACATAACCCATTTTTATTCCCCCTTACTGTATGGCCCCGGCGGAGTTGAAGGATCAATCGAGAGATTTGTTGGAGAAGGGTTTCATAAGGCCTAACAAGTCACCTTGGGGTGCAGAAGTATTGTTTGTAAAGAAAAAAATAGTTCCCTTAGAATGCGCACCAATTACTGGCAACTCAATAGAGTCACCACAAAGAACAAGTATACTCTACCAAGGATAGATGACCTTTTTGATCAACTACAAGGGGCCAGTCACTTTTCTAAGATTGATCTTCGGTCTGGGTACCACCAAGTGAGGGTGAAGGAGTGTGATATTCCCAAGACGACTTTCGGACTAGGTATGGGAATTTTAAATTTGTGGTAATATCTTTTGGCTTGACTAATGCACCGACAATATTTATAGATCTCATGAATAGGGTCTTTAAACCCTACCTTGATATGTTTCTGATGGTCTTTAGATGATATATTGATTTATTCCCAGAGTGAAGAAGAACATGTGAATCATTTGAGGGTGGTGTTGCAAATTTTGAGGGATGAGAGGTTGTTTGCTAAATATGAAAAGTGTGAATTTTGGTTGAAAGAGGTTACATTCCTAGGGCATGTGGTGTCGAGTGATGGAATTAAAGTGGAACCTAAGAAAGACAGAGGTGATGAGGAATTGTCCTAGCCCATTGAATCCAACGGATATTAGGAGTTTCTTGGGTTTGGCGGGTTACTACTGGAGGTTTGTGAATAGTTTCTCTTCTATTATTTTCCCTATGACAAAGTTGACTCAAAAGAAGGAAAAATTTGTTTTGACCGATGAATGTGAAAAGAGTTTTCAAACTTTGAAGGACAAGCTTATCTCCGCTCCTATTTTGGCTTTACTAGAAGGGTTAGAAGGATTTGTGGTTTATTGTGATGTCTCAAGGATTGGTTTGTGGTGTGTTTTGATGCAAAATGACAAGGTTATAACATATGCATCTGGGAAACTAAAGGTGCATGAACGAAATTATCCCACCCATGATCTTGAATTAGTGGCCGTCGTGTTTGCTTTGAAAATATGGCATAATTGTTTGTATGGGGTTCATGTAGATTTGTTTACTGACAACAAGAGTATCTAATTTGTGTTCACACAAAAAGATCTTAACTTGAGGCAAAGAAGGTGGTTAGAACTCCTTAAGGATTATGACATGAGTGTGCACTACCACCCAGGCAAGGCTAATGTTGTGGCTGATGCTCTTAATAGTGTGTCCATGGGTAGTCTAGCTCATATTGATGATGGTAACAAGCAGGTGGCTAGAGAGGTTCAGTAGTTAGCTAGGTTGGAGGTTAGGTTGAATGAAGTTGAAAACGGTGGTGTAGTAGTTATTGATGGTTCCAAATCTTCTTTGATTGAAGAAGTCAAGTCAAAACAAGTCCTTGACCCCCACCTTGATAGAGTAAGGCTTTGGTGAATGAAGGTTAGGTTGGAGGTTAGGTTGAATGAAGTTGAAAATGGTGGTGGTGTAGTTATTGATGGTTTCAAATCTTCTTTGATTGAAGAAGTCAAGTCAAAACAAGTCCTTGACCCCCACCTTGCTAGAGTAAGGCTTTGGTGAAAGATGGTAAAATGGAAGTTTTCTCCCAAGGGAGAGATGTTCTTAGGTACCAAGGTAGGTTAGGTGTGCCTAATGTTGATGACTTGAGGGAGTTGATTTTGAAGGAAGCCCATAATTCATCCTATTCTATTCACCCTAGTTCCACAAAAATGTATAAAGACTTGAGGGAGGTGTAGTGGTGGGGTGGTATGAAGAGGGATATTGCCAATTTCGTAGCCGATTGTCACAATTGCCAAGAAGTGAAAGCCGAACATCAAAGGTCGGATGGCCTAGACCAAGACATAGAAATTCCTACTTGGAAGTGGGAAGATATTAACATGGATTTTGTGACTGGTTTTCCTAAGACTAGGAAACATTTTGATTCTATTTGGGTTATTGTTGATAGGATGACAAAGTCGACTCATTTTTTACCGGTTAAAACAACTTATGATGCAAAAGATTATGCTAAGTTGTATATTGATGAGTTGGTTAGGTTGCATGGGGTATCCTTGTCTATTATTTCGGATCGTGATGCTCAATTCACTTCTCATTTTTAGATGTCCTTCCAAAAGGGTCTTGGTATAAAATTCAAGCTTAGCATGACTTTTCATCCTCAACGGATAGCCAAGCCGAAAGGAATATCCAAACTCTTGAGGATTTGCTTAGAGCTTGTATTTTAGAGTTTAAGGGTAGTTGGGATGAACATCTTCCACTTATTGAGTTTGCTTCCAACAATAGCTACCATTCTAGTATTGGCACGGCTCCCTTTAATGCTTTATATGGTAGATGTTGTGGATCCCCGGTTATGCGGTTTGATATGGGGGAGATGACATTGTTGGGTTCAGATTTGCTTATGGAAGCCTTGGAGAAAGTGAGGTTGATAAGGGAGAGACTGAATACAGATCAAAGTAGGCAATGGTCCTACTCCGATGTGAGAAGAAGAGATCTTAAGTTTAATGCTGAATATTGAGCATACTTGAAAGTCTCACCCATGAAAGGTGTGGTCCGGTTTGTCAAGAAAGAGAGATTGAGCCTAAGGTTTGTGGGAACTTGAATTAGAATTGCTTTCGGATATGGATATGGTTCATCCGGTCTTCCATGTATCAATGTTGAGAAAGTGTGTGGGTGACCCAAGTGCTATAGTGCCCTTAGAGGTTGTGGCTTTTGTGGAGGATAATTTGCCCTATGTGGAGGTCCTGGTGGAGATATTGGACAGACAAGTGAAAAGGTTGAGAAACAAAGATGTAACATCTGTCAAAGTCCTTGGGAGGAATCAACAAGTTGAAAGTGCCACATAGGAAGTCGAAGCGGACGTGAAAAAGTGATATCCATATCTCTTCTACTCTACCCAAGCCAAAGGTCATAAATTAAGTCCTATCCATTATTTCAAGCCTTAACTTTCAGCCCTCATGTCATCTTTGTATACATACATGTTCATGTTGACAAGTTTTGATGGTTTTGATGCATATATATATGAAATATTTTGAGTATGGTGTTTAAATGCATTTGTTACATTCATGTCAGGTTAGAAGTCTCACAATTTCATCTCTTACGTATATGTTTTTGACATCGGGGATGAATGTTTTCAAAGGAGAAATATTGAAACATCCCTCATGTGATTCGGAATGTCTCATAATTGTATTTTTCAAATATCACAAACATCATGCGTAATTTCAGAAATCCAACTTTATATTCTTGTTCGGGGGGAAATATTGAGTGGGAAATGGATAACCTCCAGATTTTAGAAGACTTGTGGCGAAAAATAATTTTTTTTGCAAAGGGACGAATTCTAGTGGCGGGGCCTAGGTGCGCCAATATGCATTTTGGGCCTACACATTTGTTCCGCATCGCATTTATCAGTGTATTTTGTGCCCTATTTTTCAACTTAGTGCTGATGTTCACGCTCCAATAAGAAAACGATCATTATCAACAATAAACCTAACAAATTTAGTATCGAATCCATAGGGAATATAGGGCTTGACTACAAGACTTCACTCTTAATCATTTCAAGCATTTATAACTAAAATCTCTAAATGGGGGAATTTTGTGATTCAAAGAACAAAGTAAAATAAACACTATACTATGACGCAGGAAAACACTTAATTTTAGGAACAACTTGGAAATTGTGTTCCCCATGGTTCATTGACTTAGCTACCCTAGGTAACATAACTACAATTGGAGATTTGCATGCAGGACGGTAACTTAGGTTCTTCCAGCCTTCTTGTGAAGGTGAAGGTCGAATTTCACCATGGCACTTGGTCGGCTACCACGGCGCACCAACTAAACGTTACCTATTATCCCAATCAACCTCCCCTTGATCAAGATTGGTTGATTAGACGAGGTCACATCAATTGAATCTTGTCATCTACTTCCCTTTTCCTATTCATCACTACCTTGGCCGGGATCATAATAGTAGGAGGGGTTTGGTATTGGCCACCACTAAACAACAATCAATATGAAGAGGAATGGATAATACATGCAAAATTCCATTCATAGAAATGCAATAAACCTAGGTCATCTCAAGTCAACTACCAATGGTTCCCACAACTCCAAGTTGTGGGTGCTTAGCTACTCATGGCCAAGGCAAAACCAACAAAAATGTAAATACAAGACATAGTTGAGAGTTCTACCACAAGCAGTGAAGAATGTAGACACCACAAATTGCAAACCACAAGCTTGATAGATTGACAATAAGCACAAAGCAAGGTTTACAATCCCCAAAATTGGGTTTTCCAAGAGAAAATAGTAATATAAGCTAAAACCCTAAAAGTTTTCTTGGGAGTATATGCAAAGTTGATAAAAACTTCTCCGTGTCGAATCTCCTCTAATAAAACCCTAACTTAAACTATATATAGTATTTACAAAATAACTATAAAGATTACATAGAAAAGCAGTTGGCAGCTGGTACGCTACGCAGGTATGACTCGTAGGATGGCCTACGAGTCATAATCAGGGTCTCGTATCAGGTTCTTGGCATCTTGAACTCAACTGTTATGTCCCACCAGTACGATTATTGCTCGGGCTACGACTCGTAAGCTCCTTTCATAGTCTAGGCCTTCAGTTTTTGGTCCAATATTTGCCTCTTTGATTCCTTCTACGAGTCTACCTATACACGTCATAGTGAAACTTACGACTCATAGGATAGCCTCATAAGGGTGACCTACACTTAGAAGATTTCTGATTTTTGGCCTCTGTTTCTTGTTACGACACACACTATGACTCATAGCTTGGGCTATGACCTGTAGGTGAGCACGTATGTCCTATTATTTAGCAAAATCTAGAACTTTTCTTCAAAATCATGTCAACCTAACTTTTCTGCTAGAACAACACAAAAACACATAAAAACCATAAAAAGTCACATTAAGCACCCATAAGATCCCCCATTTTAGGAATCAAATGTGCTGTATTTTGACAACACATTAGCACCCTCAATTTAGAATTGTTGCTTGTCATCAAGCAACGACTCAATATACGCAGACAATGAGAAATACATAGTAGTTACACCAATAGCATATACATCTTTCACTCTAATCCAGGTACCTAACTATCACTTTCAAAACTAGATTGCAGAGTTATTGAGCATAACAAAATATGATGATGAATCTGGCAACTCAACTATGATAAGCCAAGGAGCATCAACTATCCATAATCAGTGGTGCAGCCATATGCTAATCAAGTCGTGTAAATGCCCTCACAAAAAAAAAAGTCCCTCTTACTCACTCAAGAAGCATTTAGAATTCAGGGACTGAGGAAGTATTCTCACTCTCACAATTGAAATTCATGAATACTGACTAACACCATAGGTTTGCCTCTATATTTATCTTCTGGCTTGGTGATAAAGTGGATTTGGATCATTAAGGATTTATGGGCTTGTAACATAGGTTCAGGAGGCTTTGGTATGGCATTTTAGGCAAGTAGTGACTAAAAGTTGTCCTTGAACCATGTTCACCAACACTTTTTGCTTTCATAATCCAACCGTTTTCAGTAAACCCACCCTTATTCTCCTGTTTCAAACTTTTTGTCGAGTGCTTTCTTTCTACTTTCATCTATGCCTTATCTCTGAACTCAATTCTTGCTACTTTTTCTCAATTCAAGGCACTTTTATTTTCTTTTTCTTTATTCGGCTCATGATTTTTCATTTCTTTACCACAATAAGGGCCACCCTCAACTTAGGCTTTTAGCCTGAGGAGAAGTATACAGTATCCATTCCCCAAACCAGGGCCACAATTTGTAGCCACCCTCAACTTAGGCTTTTAGCCTCAATTAAGGTTCACATGTCCAAGGATAGACCAGGGCCAATATCAAGGTATTTCATCAAACAAGGTTAAGCTAGCAAGGTGTCAAGAAAGAATGAGTACATGAGATGCTGAAAAATTCGGAAGAAGGGATTCACTCACTTATTTGGTAGGTCATTTAGGCTAAAAGTGGGTTCACTCAAAGAACAAAGGCCTAAGATCCTTTCCACATCGAACATATCACCAAACCAATCTTAGAGTACTAAGGCAAGTTCTGAGTCCATAAGAGATGCATGAATGCAGCAAAATAAGCTCATAACACAAATGGCATTGCACCCACAATCAAGTATAGACTCATATGTCATGCTTCAAGCCTCAACTTACCTTTACATTATTAGAACAAATATCGCCAGATCATCAAAATGCATGAGTGCATCACTTATCATAATTTCAAAAATTTTGAGGGGTATCCAATTTTTTAAATCATTCAAAAAGAATTTAAATACTATGGATATGCCAATGGATAATACTACTATGAATTTACGTATTATTTACACTACCTAAACATGTCGGTTCAACAAAAAAGTAAACATCCACAAGGAAAAAGAATCACTACAAGAAAACCTTGGGATGAAAAATAGGGAAAGTTATGGACTCGAGGTTGCTCAGACTTCACCTTAATCCATAACTTCTCACCCCCACCAAAATAGGATACTTTGTCCTCAAGTAAAGACAAGAATGAAAACAACACACGATAACATAGAAATACACACACACACACACACACACAAACA